>OZ024826.1:101909576-102035344 GCA_964016985.1 Anodontia alba | reverse complement strand
CGGGGGCGGGGAAGGAGGGGGAGTAACCCGAGCCGCAGTAACCGAAAAAGACTTGTAAAGGGGTTATCTGGTACCGAAAACGACTTTATAAAGTCCTTTGTATACTGTTTATGTGTGTCGTTATTAATTTTATTTATTTATATTTATTTATCTGTAGAACGGTGTGTATTTCATGGAATTTTGATGGGCATTTCAGTTTGCGGAAATTACAATAATTATTATGTTTGGTCGACACCCTATACTACTTGAGTACAATGCAGTGTTCTATACGAATATCTTTTAATGAAAAACCATAAGCACGAACGCCCGAAAGATGTCTGGTAAAATTTAAATGTGTCATTCAAAAATGATGTCATAAAGTTTGCAATTAAACGTTTTCTTACAGGGTTACTGTAGCGGCCATTTGGACGAAACATCGAACATTTTTTGGTGTTAATCCATACTGTATCTTCTTATAAAGGCTACAGAAAACAAAAGAAGGTTTATTTGAAACGCAGTTTGCATGCGAATTTTAAAAATTGATGTCAGACTGGAAAACGGGGTATTCTCCCTTAAATGCGAAAAAAATTGATGTGTCACTAATGACGTCATATTTTCATATGCACATGAAAAATAACCATTCTGCTTTCTGTTTTGAACATTTATTCTTTCTTGTTTTATGATTTTACTCTGAATACATAAGGTTTTGTACAATTTGTTCAGTATCAACTGCGCCGCCATAGAAACGTGCGAAATGCAACGTACATGCACATCTTCTTTCACAGACATATATCGTTCGTCTATCATTACTGACAATGACCAATCCTAATCAACTGTGTGATGTTGTTATTATTTAAGATCTAAGATGGCTGATGAGACCAATCTTAGCTCTAAACTGCCAGTTGCAGATAGAGCAAGAGAGGTCCGAGGAAGAAAGCTCTGCAGTGCAAAAGCTACTCACATTTTTTCAGCAAAAAATATCAGAATTTTGTATATTAAATCCGCTAAAACAGTTAACGAAATGACCCTTAACGAGCTCGTTAAGCTAACGACGGTTTGAGCAACTTGGCCCTGTTTACAAGGCCTGTCCATCTTAACTGTGCGAATTCAGAAGAGTATGTACACTCTGCATTCCTGCCCTTTGCAGGACTTCTGTGTCTGGAAATCCTGTCTTGCCACTTGATCTTTAGAAGTTTTCTAAGACAGCTTGTATGGAAGTGGTTCTAATCAGTCTTTTGACATGCCGTTGGTAAACTGTCCAAGTTTCGCATGCGTATAATAGTGTTGGCAGCACAACCGATCAGTATACTTTCAGCTTTGTGTCAAGTCTGATTCCACTTCGGTCCCAAATACTTCAACGTAGCCGGCCAAACGCTGCACTAGCTTCGGCAATCCTAGCATTGACTTCATCATCAATGTGCACAACTCTAGACAATGTGCTTCCAAGGTAGGTGAACTTATCTACTACTTGCAGTCGTTGACCTTTCACTGAGATGGTAGGCTCCTTGTAAGGCTTTCCAGGTGCTGGCTGATATACTACCTCAGTCTTTTTGATGCTGTTTGTGAGATCATAGCTGTCATATGAATCAGATACTTGATCCACACCTTTTTGCATTTTCTCTTTTGCTGGAGCACCCTTTGCCATGTCATCAGCAAAGAGGAACTCATCTAGCATCTCTGTCTGCACCATGGATTTAGCTTGCAACCGTTTTAGGTTGAAAAGTTTCCCATCAAAACGATAACTTATAGGTATACCATTGTCACCATCCTCGAAAGCATCTGTAAGCATGGCAGAAAACATCATGCTGAACAGTGTTGAAGCTAGTACACAGCCTTGCTTCAAAGGGACAAAGGGAATGGATGAGAAAACTCGCCATCATTTTGGACCCTTGCAACCATTCCATCATGGAACTGCCACACCATTGCTTGAATTTGGCAGGACTGCCAAACTTTGCCATAATTTTCCAAAGTCCCTGACTGTGTCAAATGCTTTGGTAAGGTCGACAAAGGTCATGTAGAGGTCCACATTCTGTTCCTGGCATTTTTCTTGAAGCTGTCGTGCTGTAAAGATCATGTCTATTGTTCCTCTGTCTTTCCTAAATCCACATTGGCTTTCTGGTAGAAGCCCTGACTGTTCAAGGTGTTCATTCAATCGATTCAGAAGGACCCTAGCGAGGATCTTCCCAGTAATTGACAATAAAGAGATGCCTCGATGATTGTCACAGACTTGAGGATTCCCTTTCCTTTTGAATAGGTGGATAACTGTTGCATCCTTGAATTCTTGAGGGATGGCTTCTTTTCTCCACATATTCAGACATATCCTATATCGAAATAAGTCGTATATCTTTCCGATGCTAGGGTTAGCAAACATTGTGTACTGGAGTCCGTACTACAGGTAATCAGAGACCTTTACTCATGCATGGGCTGATTTATGTTTTAACAAACATAAGTGCTCTTCACCGAAGATGTGGGATAGTCAATATAAAAATGTTCACACGTAAGAATACCGTACAGATTAACCTTTTCCGCTCTCTGGATAAATTTAGCAGACAACAAGTTGATGATATTTTCCCCAGCGTATAAGTTTTGACATTTCATGCAAATTGTTACCTTTGGAGACAATTTGCTTTGAATGTCAAAGTCCATTTTCAGGGGAAAAATATTTTAAAAATATATATATATATATATTTCAAAATGTCGTCTGCTGTATTTACCCAGCATACTTAGCGTTAACTGAAGCTGATGATTTAATTAAACGGTGATATTTAATCTAATAAATGATTCATACGATGTATCAATACGGACTGCGAAATTGATATTTTCGCTCACACGTAAGGTCATTATTGAATGAGATGATTAAAATTTTAAGCTAGACATTTTTCGACAGCTCACTCCCGGATAAAGCGTGGGTTGGGAACTTGTGATTTGTGCTCCCGACTTGTATGGGTCGTGAGAATGTTTTAGGTCATCAATACCCCTAGCTAATAATCAAGGTGCCCTGGATTCTTTCTTAAGTGGACAGAGAGATGTGTCTTTTTAAACCCATACGGATCTGAATTACTGTGGAAAAGCTTTCATCGAATATCCCAGAACACGACCACTGCGAGAACTATTTTTCGTGTCTTCCGAGATGTCATCTTCGGAAGACGCTCGACGGCAAGTCGCAATGATGACTATACTTTAGATTTGACGCCATGTGACTCATCACGAAAACATGCCTATATAATACTGACCCCCCTAAACCCCACTTTTATATAGTAAAACTGGGGTTTACAGGGGTATACATTATTTTTGTTATTTCTGCTCAAAAACATAGATTGTGGGTACTCGTTAGAACCGCCTCTACGAGGCGGTTCTAACGAGTACCCACAATCTATGTTTTGAGCAGAAATATGAAAAATATCAGAATATTTTATATGAAAAATTGCCATTTTTTTGGTGGTAAAATTTTCGGTGTTTTTGAATAGGCGTGTTTTCGTAATGTGACCACAGCAAGGCAAGATCATGCCGTGTTGTAAGGATGTCCTATTTCATTTTATAGCTAATTGCGACAAACATGTATAAAGCACCCAAAATGGAGGTGTGTGTTTAACTTTTGTACGGACATGCGTTCATAAAACCAGAAACTCTTCCTATCTATATACAAGACCAAATAAAATTATAGACCGATTTATATACATATGATACCATTTCCTATAGCATACATCACATAAGTTCAGCCTGTGTATATGTGCTCTCCATTAGGAAAACATGCCTATATATTTTGACCCCATTAAACCCCACTTTTATATAGTAAAAATGGGGTTTACAGGGTTTACATTATTTTTCTTATTTCTGCTCAAAAACATAGATTGTGAGTAGTTAGAACCGCCTCGCAGAGGCGGTTCTAACGGGTACCCACAATCTATGTTTTGAGCAGAAATATAAAAAATGTCAGAGTTTTTATCTGAAAATTTTCAGTTTTTGGGGATGAAATTTTCTATATACGCTCGTATTTGAATAGGGTATTTTCGTAATGCATCGGGTATTTGCTCTTCGCCTACTACTGCCTATTTAAGCGACTTCCCTGATCAGAATTCGCGCGAATGTGTGAATACCGATCACGATACTCTATTCCTAAATGTGTAAGTCCCAGTCTACGTACGCCAACAGTTATTAAACATGATCCCTTGCACAATTGTCTCAGAAGGAAAAGGCATACAAAGAGACAATGGTAAACCCCGATTTGGCCAGAATATTAATAGGGACAATGGGTCACGCGAATCTAAAAAAAAAAATGAAAAAAAAAAAAAAAAAAAAAAAAAAAACAGAAAAAAATGACCAATATTTGAAAATCAATTCAACGTACGAAATATTTATACTGACGCACACATACTACCGTCATTTCCCTTAATATGCGGCAACCTTCCCCTTCTAAACATGTGCCACAATTTGAAGAGGTCTGCTGTAATACCTGCTTATGTGTCTCCAAAATGCATGATTCGTGGCAAACAGTGTAGATCCAGATGCGGCGTCTGATCTTGATGTACAGTGTTTTCTCAGACATGTCTATCTGAATATTTAGGGTAGGTACAGTACCACAATTTCTTTGTACTTTGTGTGATTTAATTACAATCAAAAACCAGAAATAGCGCTACGTATTTTTTTCATGCCCACATTTTCCACCTTTTGACGTCATTAGAAGAATGTCTGACGATAATCACAAGGATAAGACGCAAATATGTGCACCTGAATGGCAACGCGAATAAAAAGGACACATGCGTCGATAGCGAACAGTGTGCGTGTTGTGTGTGTGTGTGTGTGGGGGGGGGGGCGGAGGGGGTGCTAGATCAGTCTCCGCTTCGGCACAGTGTTGTTGTCAGCGCTTTGTTTGTCTATCATTGTGATTCTGAGGATTCAGCTCTTCACTAAGCGAGCAAAAAGGCATTCTTATCTGGACCTTCGTTTTAGAGTATGGAAAAAGGTACATTCTCTTATATTGTGGCCCACATAATAGTAACGCCTTCGGGACATATGTTAACAGCGAAGGCCCTGATCAGACTGCGCCAATGCTCAGTCTGAACAAGGCATTCGTTGTACGCTGTTAGAATCATTTGATACTATAGACTAGATCGATGTATACCAAATGCTCTTATCAGATAATACGGCCTCGCTGGCTGATATGGGTGTTTCATGTTAGCACATGTTCCTAAGAAGCGCGTCTCATTCACTGCCACAGGCGATAATAATAGGTTTTTACAAACAGCATAGATCCAGATGAGACGGCTCAATCTCGTCCGGATCTACGCTGACATTCAGTCTTTGAACTTCATATATAAACGTCTTTCCAAACGATAGTTTGTTAAAATAAAAACGCAGACGACAAATGTCGAATGAGTTAATGAAACTGCGCCACTGGAAGATTATTTTGTAAATGTACCTTTCTGGCATCACCTTATATTGATTAAAAATGCCCTTTTCAGGAGGAGCCACCATTCCGAAGAACTTAGACAAGATAAACTATAAGAAAATAATCCTTATGGCACAGCAGGACACACGGGTCCAACCAAGACATATTTGAGTTTGGACCAACATCTGTTGCTATTTTGAGATGAAACATTTCTTAGAAGATTGGATCCTACGAAAGAAAAGAACACACGAAAGAAGCGAAAATTTCATGAACAGTTATGTAATTTGCAAAACTGCTCACGCCTCCTAGCACCGGCTTAAGCGATATTCTCTTTTCGTTTTTTCTCCAAATGGGCCCAATGACCCCTAAGGACTCTATTATGAAGTATGGGTGACGTAAACGGCGGCTACCCGACATTAACACTAACTGTAATTATGGTAAATGAATTCCGAGAAAACACACACACAAAAAAAATAGATCCTTTGACAGCAACAGACACTGAAAGAAAGACAAAATAGTACACTTGGCTTTTTGCGTCGGTTCATGAACAATACTGTTACTTGTAACACTTCTGACAATAACTAGTACTTAACTGTTATTTTATTTTCCGTCATTCAAACTTACGTCATACATGCAAAAGGAAAAGAAAACATCTATCCTCTGCGTCATTCTGTGGCAATGGATCTTTCAAAACCGGGTGATAAGTTCGCACAGGAGGACAATGAACGCCATGATCAGTCTTTGGTGTTGTTATCGTTTAACTCTGTTTTCGAACAGACATATCTGGGGCGCAGTATAGACCCATATCAGAAGCTGCAGATCATGGCATCTGATCGAGTTCTTCACTATTTGCCATTCACCTAGCAGTTTTTGATACAACAACTTTTAGTAAAATGGACATGTTCAAATTCTAAGCAAGTATGGTAGGGAGTTTTGGTCCAATATTTCAGAGAAATACGGTATTATTATGTATAATAGATCTGAGGGATTTCTCTTACTGTTCACATCTTATCCCATTTATGCCTTGCATTCCATAAAAAGGACATTAGCAAATAATTTAGACCCAGATACGACGCCGCAGAATGCGGCATCTGATCAGGGTCTACACTGTTTGCATTAAATACAAGATTACTGTTAAACATGGTGCTAATAAAAACTAACTAGACACCCCTTATATTGGAAATGGCCCGGTCTGAAAAGTTGAGGTAGAAGAGTGCACCCGGCATGAATGGGTTAAATATTTTCAATTCATATTGTAATACGATTCAAGAAACATCAGCCAACCACAAATGAACCATAGCATGAGAAAAAAAAAAAAAAAAAAAAAAAAAAAAAATTCTATATCATTTACCTTATTACCTATTTATCCTAAGTAGTCGCACACTCCAGCTCCTTACTATACCTGTTCTAAAATTTGAACAAGTACAATTTACTACCCGATATGACGTCTAAAAATTGATGGATGAGTGGCACACTGCTTACCATAGTTCTTTCAAAACTTTGAACAAATTAATTTGATTACCCTGTTGATGTGATTAAAATTGCTGGATGACCTACTAACAGTGTAGATCCAGTGCAGACGGCGTATGGACTGGGTTTACTCTGTTCCGGTACGATTGTCTATGGTAAATACGTACCTGAACAACGGAATGCTCATATCAGCGCAGCTTTCATTGTCTACTTATAGAAATATGCGAGCCGCAACGTCAAAAAATGTACTTTAGGACATTTACGCCCAGCGAAAATTCTGATCGCCTGTGCGCAATTTGGATAGCAAAGCATGCAACCCGTCTTCATGCGGATGGCGAAGGTTCGAACCAGACAGTGCTGGTTCGAGTTTCGTTGGGCGCACATGTAGGAAGATGCATTATCACCCCTTCCAACCTACGTCATTCTGTTGATGAAGATACGTTTTTCATCAGTAACTAATTCCGCGGCATCGTGTTGAACTTATTAGGGTTTTGTGAAATTGCGAATATCGACTTAGTGTACCAAATTTACTGTCATATGGACTGTCTGACTGTCGAAAAATCGGGCTTCTGAAACGCTGTGGCTGTTCAGACACCTCGACCATCCATGTTGATATTCAGTAACACTAATAATTTACGCATAATTGATCGAAGTATCTACAATAACTAGAAGATGTACTGAGTTCGTATTTTCGGTAAATATAGTATTAAAATGGGCATGTTTAGTGTCGATAATATTGTTCCGCTGCATTGTGCACTCTTTGTGATTTTGTCATAATCCGAACACATGTTACACTCGCAGCTATGTGCATATCACCGTAGGTTGTTGCCCTTGATTATCTTACGTTGCGCTCGTTGTGATACATCTGATGTCCTAGAATATACCAATGGACAGATCGAATTGTGTCGATGAACAGACTTTCACTATTCACATATGTCAGAGGTAGTATAGTACGGCAGTCTGCGGACTCCTTATGGGAATTTTGTATTCACTCTATAGTACTGTCAGATGAGCCATATTGAATCACAATAAGCATATTCCAGTGTACTACATTCAAAAACAAGACATCATAATCTACGAGTTTATTGTTAACAAGCAAAATTCTACCTTAACTTTCATTGAAATCTGTTTGCTTTCTGAAATAAATTAATCAAATTACGCAGGAAAGACCACACATACGACGCGCAGCCTTCCCAAGGCACTGAAAGAAGTAAAGATGAGGAATGATTACAAGACACAACGGCACAGTTTCAATAACCGACATTCAAACAAATAAGAGCTGAAACAGATGAACCGCCTCTGAATGGTCAACAGAACCAACTTCTAGAGGCTTAAACTGGTGGCACTTGATCAAAGCATTGTCCTTAACCCATTGTAGACTGAATGAACTCCCACACTACCATTGGAAGATTCTGATTTCGATTTTAGGTATGTTAGATTATGTGATTAAGATATTCCGAGAGAAAAACGGTTGAATTATTTGCAAACAGTGGAGACTCTAATCAGACGCCGTGTTTTGCGGCGTCTGATCTGGGTCTGCACTGTTTGCCAATTACCTTTTAGGCGTCTCCAGACTACAATGGTTAATTCTGACGCAGCTCATAAGATTATAAACATGTGTGGGGTCTGCGTAGGGTCCTTTTACTCAACAGTGCACACCGCAGTACAAAATAATCACAAAACAAAACATTGTAGAAGGCGCAAATGAAATCTGAATCCAGAGCAAAATACTATTAAAACCTTATAGAGGGTGACAGAACTACAAGTAAGTGATTCTGCATACGAAATTCTACCTTGATTACCTCGCTTGGGGAAGAGAGACCTAATCTTAGTGCTTTTCATACGTTTGTTCGGTTTGTGCTTGTTTAGATTTGTCGGTTTTCTCTTGCCCTTGGGGTCTGGGAAGGGCTGCGGTTTGTGATTGTGGCACTCCCTGGACGTTTCTCTTACTTTTTTTGGTACTTACAGCAGTATTTACTCGTGGGAAATGTGCGCTTAAACTAGTTGTACTCAATCGAAACCTGGCCCTTAATTCCAGTGCAGCTCCAAATTGCCATAAAATCCGGGTTCCGATAGACATTTAAATGTATATAATGTTTAAACAAGTTAACAGCAAGGGTTTTAATCAGACAGCGGAGATGGTTAGTCTGAATGGGACCGTCACTGTTGTCCACATATGCTTCGAAGACACATTTTCGCACGAGACGGTACAATTATATCTTTGCTGCAGAGCATATTCTTAAAGACTGATAATTAAGTGTTGAAAGGAGATCATTCTCTTATGCATTGATTATACATCCGTTATTAGGAATCCTTGCTGAAAACGAAATGCTCATATGTTTCTTCCATTTGCAGAGACAGCTGAAAACACATTCGATGAATACGTTAAGAATTACCTCTTTCAATCCTGAGTTTCTAAAATAGATTCTTCCGTCTCTGCATTTGGACATATCCATTGCTGCCTAAAAGGTCACAGTTGTAAATCAAGAACAGAGTGGCAAACAGTGTAGATCCTTATGATACGGCTCATTATGAGAAGTCTCATCCGGACCTACGCTGTTTGTAAAAGTATCTGTCTTGGTCTACAGGGCTGGCAGGGTAAATAGGCATTTGCCACTAAAAGCTTATTATAGGTACACCTGCATGATATAGCTATTAGAAAGAAGTCGTTGAAAATATTAGGTATTGTCATGGTCTATTTTACTATATCCTACTTTCTTTCTTTATGGTTTGTTTCTTCATTTTTGGTTGTGTTTGTTATATCTGACCATGCCCATCAAACGTTTTTGCGGTCCTTGTTCTTTTGTGTGTTCAATGACGGCTAGTGAATCCGGTCGTTGCTAAGATCCCTCTTTACAGAATATACTTTTCAACTACTGTTTCGATATCGCTGCTAGTGGATTTCCAATCCCCGAGATTACCACCAGCACGGTGCTCAGTGTTCAGTATTTCGGTGCGGGTATCAGTACTTTGGTGTTGGCAAAGATACTCTTTTACTGGTTTCAGCACTTTTGTACAAGTATGAATTTAACATTATACCATATTCGATATAAAATTTCTTCACATTTACAAAGTCTAAGATGATCCTCTCACCTTAGAGATATTCTTATCATATTTGGCTTAAGCTGGCGCTAATGGGTGTATGCGGTCCTGCAAACTACATTGCGGTCAGGTGAAGTCTGAATTTTAAACCAAACTGAGGCTTTGTCCTTTCAAGTGTTCTTTGGTTTCAAGGACATAGTTTATACATTAATTTCCTATCTTTTGTCTGTTTTTATCTTCTCAAAAATTAATTTCGAGCTTTGGGAATTATTGCATTACGATAGATTTTTTGGTGCTTATGACTGACAGCAAATGTTCTGACACGATCGCTTTAATGGTGATCGTCGTTGTCACAAAGGATGTTTTCTCTATGAATAGACCCAGTATTTATACCACGAGATATGGGCCGGTCGCAGACAAAAGAAACCATAGAACATATGCGAACAGCGAAGATTCAGACCAGACTGCGCATCTGCGCAGTCTGGTCAGGATCTCTGCTGTTCGCCTACACAATAAATGGACCTTGTTGAAGATACAGAACTCATAGCGAAGATCTTGACCCGACGCATCGCTGCACAAACTGGTCTTTGGCCTTGCCATTTGTATTTGCTTTAAGAGCCTTTTTGTCAGCCCAGACCAACTCAGAGATGCTTGTCTCACGTAGCCTAGAATGGCTAATCTTTATTCTAACGCCTGTCATGTCGCTGCTCCAGTTTCATGTTAACGAACATTAATCCATGCATACAAAGTGACTGCTAAGTTCATTTGTCTGACAAAGTGCAAACATGTTTTTAAACAAGCAGGTTACAAGGAAATTGCCCGGCATAGTTATTTGTCGTACAAATAAATAAATCAAAAGTCAAAGTCAGATAAATTGCTTATTAGAATGGGAAGAGATCAGCGACCATGCAGACAATATTGACAGTGTGTTGGTTTGGAATATAATGTTGTGATTATGAAGCTGATTTTCTTTAAAAGAAATTATTTCTTGATAAGGTTAACCCATTTACGCCTAGTGGACTCGTCTACCTTAATTCTTTAGTCATTTCCATTTCCAATAAAAGCGGTGTCTGGTTAGTTTAACTATTACCATGTTTTACAGAAATTCCTGTATGTAATTCAAACAGTGTAGACCCTTATCAGACTCCAGTTTATGTCCCTTTACGGGACACTAGGCATAAATGGGTTTAGGGAAATGGATAGAATTCCGCAGAGACAGCTGAGTCTAAACGTCCATGTCTTCTTTGTCAAATGGAGCACATTCTTTCCGTTTAGTACAGATTCATTTCCAAAAACTATGATGTACAAGAAAGCAAATAGGATTCCACATACTTTGGCTTGTAAAAATGTCAGAAATAACAACCAAATGAATCCACCAATAGTATACAAGATGTCAATGAAAAGCCAAAATCACCGAAATTAGCAACCAATTTATGCCTAGCATCCCGTAAAATGGACATATGCAAACTGTGCAGACCCCGATCAGACGCCGCAGAACGCGGCGTCTGATCAGGGTCTACACTGTTTGCATTAAACACAGGAATTTCTATGAAATATACGAGTAGTAATAATAAAAATCAACCAGACACCCTCTTTATTTAAAAAAGACCTGTCCAAAGCGTTGCGTAGCAGAGTCCACTCGGTATAAATGGGTTAAGAATGACTCCAAGAGGAAGAGCAAACAATGACACGACACAAGCCACAAACCAAGGAAAAGCAAAGCATACAGCCAGCTTCCTTTCCTGCACTGAGAAGATAATAATGCCAGAATGGATCACCTAAACACAGTAATTAAGCTACGAACAGACAGGACAAAGCATGATGAAAAGACCCTCAGCAAGCAGCAACAAGGCCACACGAAAAATAAACAACACCATAACAACTGCCTAAGAACGAGGAACCAGAAGGTCATTCAAAGAAAAAATAACACCGGAACTATCGCCTTATTCCATTAAATAAATTTAATTAATATAGAAAAAAGAAATTATGTTTTGCACACCCTGTCACAGCCTGCACCGGCAAGGTCTGAAACTGAAACCCCCATAATGAGCTTCAATATTTAAACTGTCGACACAGTTATCACCAACAATTAGTGTTTTTATATACAGTCGACTCTCGTTATCTCGAACTCGCTTATCTCGAATAACCGCTTATCTCGAAGTGAAAATCTGGTCCCTGTTTTAACACAGAAATCTACCAACAGGCAACAAAATATTGTGGAAAAGAGGAGAAATTGCTCCGCAATTTCTCCTCTTTTCCACAATATTTACTAATAATCTCTAACTTGACAGTCAAATTAAAGATTCATTTTGTTAAAGGTGTTTGTTTGATTAATTGTTTTCCTCAGTTCCGCAAATCTGATATGTCGAAGTACTGATATCTCGAAGTGTTTCATAGAGTCCCTTGGATTTCGAGATAACGAGAGTCGACTGTATATATATATATATATATATATATATATATATATATATATATATATATATATATATATATATATATATATATATATATATTATTTGTTGGTTTTGTTTTTTATTTGATTTTGTTCAATGGATTTAGTGTTATCTTTTATTTAATTAATTATTTTTTTGTTTGTTTTGTTTTGTTTTGAGCGTCGCACTCCATCTCCATATGTGTGCTATTTTTTTTTTTTTTTTTTTTTTCAAAAGCGCACTCTGCAATAGGCTTATTGAAATATATAGGTATCTGGGTTAAATATTCCCAACTGATTTCGATTTTAATCTTCTGATAAGATTAAACAGACAGAAGTAAAATCAGATCGATGAAATCATAATGTCGTATCACTGTAACTATTATTCCCATTTTGGTCACAGAAAATTTGAAAAAAAAAAAAAAAAAATAGGTTAAAGTAAGGTTTTAGAATTTCCATCGCATATGCCCTAAGTATCAGGACAGACTGGCAAGCGCAAACAGTGTAGACCAGATACGACGCCACAGAACGCGGAGTCTGATCAAAGTCTACACTACTTGCATTTCATCCATTAGTTTCTAGACAGAAGGACAGTTAATAGAATGGATTTATTTTCATTTTAGGACAATCCTGGTAAGAAGATAATGCGTCCCAGTTTTAGAACAATAACAGTGAAATTCTGCCAGTCTCATAAAGGTTTGTGGAGTAACTGACCAGCTCTGGAGGTTGCTGTGCATATTAAAGCTCTCAACTGATTTCGATCCGTTTTCAAGGAAATTTATAGACAAACATACTAAAAGGCATATACCTTTTAGCATTACAGACACATGATCCGTAATCAAAGAAAAGGGCTGGTATGCCACATGAGGACAACAAGAGTACATATGGGCCCTATTGCAGATATTGTCAAAAAGAGCTTCGCTGTTTGCCACTTGACTCTAGGGGACTGGATACAATTGGTACATTTTTACATATTTCAGCAGATTACAAATTAGTGATTTTTTATTTCGATATTTTCACCAGAAAAAAAGGATTTGACATTTTATGCAAATTTTCTCCACTGGAGACAATTTGCATGAAATGTCGAATCTTGTTTTCTGAGCAAATAAGAGAATATTTCAAAATGTTGTCTGCTGAAAAATTTCCTCGCAATTAGCTTTTACAAGAAAGATAACTTATGCTTTTCTGTTTGCTCTCCTACTACAAATATAATTCTTTCTGTAAACGGAACTGCTCTGAAAAGGAAGGATTTACTTCCAAAGGAAGTAAACTCATTTCCAGAGGGGAACAAAACAATTTAATCTGAGTTGCCTTCCATCTGAAAGTGCATTCATTCCCCTAAAGGATATTGTCTTGCGTTACACATCCATAAATCTAACCTATGTGACAGCTCTAGCCATAAAGAATCCTGCAAGAGCTGTGCACAAACATATCCGTTGCTTTTAGAAATCGTCCTTTGCAATGTTTTCCGTTTTATTCTATATACGTATAATGCAAGATGTTCTCATAAATTATAGAGTCTTTTGTCGTGGCTATGCAACATATGATTGTACGATATTAATTTTGTTATTGACAAGAATGACATTGTATGTTTCTAACGGATAGAAATGTACGGAAGTAGAATGTCAAAAGACTCAAGTGTTCAATATAGATACATTTATGAATAAATTGGCCATAAACCTTATTTTCCTGTCAATATTTGAGACAAAAGCTCCATTGTAACACACACAGACACGCGCGCGCGTGCGCGCGCGCGCGTCGTGTGGTCCAAACGATAACAAAACAATAAGGTCTATTTTATAACCGACAAATAAACAAAGAAAACCTACAATAGAGGAACCGCCTTGAAACGATCAGCTGAAACAAAACTGATGAAAGATTTAAAATATTGTGCAAATCCTCGCCTTAATTGTTATGAAGCGCCCACATTTGCGTTACCTTCCACGTAGAAATCCTCAGTATCATTACACTGACGTGTTTGGTAAGCAGGTAGTCACGCCAAAAGTAGTCTACGTAACATTACTCCTTAAAAAGAAGGCAGCAAATCTTGCAAGGTCTTCATTGCCTTTAAATGATCGTTTTCTTTGGGTGCTTGCTAGGTATGTACATAAACCCTTCTACATGGAATGTTTCCATCATGAACTGCTAAATGCATTCGTATGTACCCGCACAAGGACTCCTTCGAAGTAGCGGTTGTGTGAAATATTTAGCCTCTCAGAACCACATGCACCTTACAAGTTTTCTAAGAGATTTGCTTCCGATAAAACAAAATTTCTTCCAAGAAAAGAAATGCAAAAAATGCCTCTTGAAATTTTAATCGGCCAGTAGAAAAATAAAGCAGATCCTTCTCAAAAGAATAATGGGAACAGACATGCAAGAAAATAAATTATCACTGTAGCACATTGTAAAGAGGAAAACATCTCGTCTAGTCTCAATGTTGTCTGCCCTTCCTTGCATTCCCACTTGGGTTCTTCGTTTTCCAGCCTCAGCAAGCCTACTTTGTTACCCATTTACCCAAAATATTCAATTATAATTGAGCAAATACTACAGATCTCAGATCAGATGCCACAGGAAACGAAGACCGGCGTCTGATCCGAGACTAATCTGTTTGCCATTCAGCCAACTATTTTTAGATACTACTAATACTGGTTGCCTTGTTCAAAGATTGGTATAGGAAAAGTAAGCATTCACATTGTCCGGATAGTTAGACTAACTACTGTATTTTTGAAATAAGCAATTAGATAACATGGATGTGCATGCAAGCATGATTCTGCGCATTCTACAACAGCGGCACGGCACATTCATACCTCACTTTGTCTCGGTTGAAATTTAATTTAAATTCTTTGAAATGTGAAGGCATTTTCCTAGAGTAAAATTTAATCAAATAAACCACAGCGTTTAATGCATTTTCTTTCCTGGGAGAATAGCGTGTGATGAATCACACCAACCAAAATGTGCTTACGGGAAATGGAAACACTGTCAGGGGTGGGGGCGGGGAGGGGGGGGGGGCGGCATACCCTGTCAAATTTGTTTTTGCTCCCTTTTAAAAAGGAGTCTACCCTAAAAGAAAAGAATTTGCTCCCCCAGGGAGCAAATTCTTTCTTTTTAGAGTAGACCCTTTTTCAGTCTTTCTTTTTAGAGCAGACACCTTTTCAAAAGGGATTTGTGTGCAGGAAAGCAAACCAATAGAGGCGTCACAAATGTTGTCTGACCTTGTAAAAATGGCCGAAAATCTACGAAGTATATCCGGTTCAATAAATGCATATACGAAGGACGAATGCCTTTATCAGTCTGCTCGACGGCTATCGGAAATGAGGAGTGTTTGTGCTGAAGTTTTACGACAGTCAACCCAAAGGGGCATGTCGAGTGCGGTAAGTTTACCTAACCACACTTTTACTGGGCAGGCTTGAATCAGCGGAAGGGAGAGAATGACCGTAGAAAATATTTCATGATCAATCTCCACAAAAGAATGTTGCCGACCCGGCGGGGGTCGAACCCACACTCTCCTGATCACCAGTTGGACGCGCATCCTCGGAGGTGGGGGGGGGGGGTGGGGAGGGGGTAACTTCCTATATATGGCATAGTACGGATGTGCGTGCCGAATAGCCCCCTTTTTCAGCGCTGCCAGGTATATGATTGGCCCCCTTTTTCAACAAAAAGTATATGAATGGCCCGATTTTTCTGGATTCCTATGTGAAAGGCCCCATTTTTCTGACATCCTGGTATATGCATATATTTTTCGCTAAGAGATATTTCGAGGCAGCTTATCCTCTTGGTATTACATGATTTGACTGTGATATTTGTGTAATAACCAGCAAAAATGGGTACAAAAAATCAAAGGGATATATATGAATAGGTCAACATTTTGGATGATCAAGTATATGAATGGGCCCGTTTTTTCGAATACAAGATATATGAAAGAGGTAGGTTTTGAAATACTGGCTCGCACACCCGTACCAAAATTATCCCTATTATTAGTTATCAAAAGCGCCGCAGTGTCAGAAAACGTACCTTTGAGCATGTGCGCCCAGGGAAGATTCAGATCAGCCTGCACATTTACGCAT
Source organism: Anodontia alba (assembly GCA_964016985.1). Classification (NCBI taxonomy): domain Eukaryota; kingdom Metazoa; phylum Mollusca; class Bivalvia; order Lucinida; family Lucinidae; genus Anodontia; species Anodontia alba. Next base: position 102,018,969 of record OZ024826.1, on the reverse strand, counting down.
TCTGATCAGAATCCTCCCTGTTCGCATTTTGGATAGCCAAGGCTGCAGTTTCTTCATGCGGATAACGAAGACTCTTGTCAGACTCTTATCGTATTATCAGATGCGCAGGCTGATTTGAGTCTTCGTTTGGCGCACTTTTTCAGACGGTACATTTTCTCACATTGCGGCTTAAATATTGTTTATGTTAACTAGTGACTTTTGTCATCTGCTGATAACATTTGCAAACAGTTTGGACCCAGATCAGGCCCGACAAAACGTCGGGCCTGATCTGGATCCAAACTGTTTGACACTTTGATGATATTCCTGAAGATTGTTTTTAAGTTAATTTTTAAAAAAAAATCCACAGACGACAAAAAAGCATGCAAAATTACTCAGCATGCAAAGAGTTAAGGGATATTGAAAGCCCGCATCCGATTTAGACTATTCTGTACTGCCAGTTTAATTGATATGTAAAGCACAAAAAGGGCTCTGTGCCCATAGCAGTCCAGTTTGTGTTTTCTCTTGCCCGATCGTGGTCACATTTGATCTTTAGAATTCTCGCTACAGACCGTTTTTGATCACATTGGTTTATTTCTTCTTTGTGTTTGCGATGGAGTGTGTTTTACTGTCAGGTTTCACTGATGGTAGAGGACCCCAGTCCGGAACGAACGTATGCAAGGTGGGAAACCTACGTGATACATAATAGTGAAAAGACTATAGATGTTTTCGAAAAGGACCTTTCAAATAGGTTAGTCGTTGTTGTTATTATTTTCGTTTTTTGATGAAAAATTGAATAAGTTCAGAGTATGTACCAAGGACGAAAGTACTTATATTTGCAGATTTGATGTACTACCGTATTGTCACCGTTGAGAACACTCGGGCACATAACTTCATAAGTAATACATGTAGTACGCGAGTGCTCTCAACAATGACAATACGGCTGTGCATCAAGTTTGTAAATACAAATGCTACACACGACGATCCTATCCTGTTGTTTGTCAGAACAACGAAATGGAAAACGACAAAAGGTTACCGATTTAAACGGGCTCTTTGCGCAACAATCTAAAGTCTTTTTCACGGCTCCATAAGACATGTTTTTTTGTTGTTGTTTTTCTACACTATAATGGTATGTTGAGTGTACCTATTCTAATTAGTACATACAACATACAATTTAATGATGAAATAGGAAAATTTCCCTGACTATTTTACTTGAGCTATCGGAAGAATTTCGTAGGGACTCAAAACCGAGCCGGCCTCGGTGGCTCAGTCGGATGCGCCGTCCCATTGGAGACCAGGAGGTCGCGGGTTCAACCCCCGCCGAGGTCGGCAACATTCTTTCGTGGAGATTGATCATGAAATATTTTCTACGGTCATTCTCTCCCTTCTGCTGATTCAAGAAGGGCAGTTGTCAGTTTCTGGCGAAAGAATGTGCACAATACTGGTTAACCGCTTAGAGGACTAAGCCTGCCCAGTAAACATGTGGTTAGGTAAACTGACCGCGCTCAACATGACCCCATGGGTTGACTGGGCCGTAAAACAATACAAACACAAACAAAGACTCAAAAACGAGTTAGAATTAGCCATGGTAAAAGAGCCATCCGTGTTCGAGTTATTGAGGTTGTCTGCGCATTTTCAGCGTAGTCAGAGCGCTCAGAATGCTCTTACAGAATCATTTGTATTGTAGAACATCTTGGCCAACAGACTGCACAGATGCTCATGCTGATCTAAGCCTTCAAAACTCATACATAGCATAAGGGCCCATTTAGCACGCTGTACATATTGTTTGTATTAACCCTTGTCCCACTGAACCCGGATATGTCCTGCCTTTGCAACCAGTGTAGATCCAGATCAGATGGCTTCTGAAGAAACCAACTAATCTCATACTAATCTGGATCTGCACTGTTTGTCATTAAGTATTTGAGTTTATATCAGCAGCCTGGATCAAGTAATCTGATTAGCTGAAAATTAGAAGTGGGTGTGGCAAGAGTCGAGCACTCTCTCCATGACAAGACCTATAAAAGACACCTTTACCCAGGAAGTTATACATTAACCCTTCTCTTGCTGAGCACGACATGCCCTGTCTTAGCAAACAGTGTAGATCCAGATCAGTTGGCTTCTGAAGAAGCCAACTGATTTGGATCTTCACTGTTTGTCATTAAATATGTGAATTTCTATCAAAAACCCGGATCAAGTAATCTGATTGGCTGGAAATTAGAAGTGGGCATGGCATCTTAATTTATTCAGCATGACAAGGGTTAAAGTTCACAATCACGAACTATAGCACCGAAAGAAGATGAGATGAGGAACAAAGAATACAAAACGTAAAGGTACATTTGCGATAGAATAACAAACAAACGAACATAAAAGATCAACTTTGTCTGCCTTCAGAAAAAGTACTGTCGAAATTCAGTGGCTCAAACATCTTTGGGACCATCGAAATATGTACAAGATATGGTTAGTTTGAGCCACCGAGGGTTAATCATGGCGCAAGATCAAGAAGCTAATGGCAATAATTTAGGGAAATCTTTTCGATATTCTCCCCAATAATGGTATGTTGCGTGTACTCATTAGAATCGTCTCAATGAAGCGATTCTAATGAGCTCACAAAACATACAATTTCCGGATAAAAGAAGCAAACTTCCTTAAATATTTGTGTTCTTGAGCTATCGGAAGAGTTTCGTAGGGACTCAAAAATGAGTACAAATTAGACATGGTAAACGAGCCATCAGTGTTCGATCTATTGAGGTTCGACTGTGTAATGACTACTGGCTTTACGCTTATTTCTCTCAGAGACAGATCCAAGCCATTAATCGCCCAGTCGGATTTCATATACACACATCGAGCGGACTAAATAATGGCTTAGTAATGACAGCCTAGATATGAGGTTCAGACTGACCTGATTTGATTAACGTATTTTAGTATGTCTAAATATAGTTCTCGCTTCCTTCTTTTCTCTAACCTTATTTTACTGTTTAATAATTTCGCCTAAACATCACGAAAACACGCCTATATAATTCTGACCCCCTTGAACCCCACTTTTATATAGTAAAACTGGGGCTTACAGGGGTATACATTATTTTTCTTATTTCTAGTTGAAAACATAGATTGTGGGTACTTGTTAGAACCGCCTCGCCGAGGCGGTTCTAACGAGTACCCACAATCTATATTTTGAGCAAAAATAAGTAAAATATCACAATTTTTCATCTTAATATTTTCGTATTTTCCGCGGTAAAATTTACAATGTATTTGTATAGGCGTGTTTTCGTAATGAGTATTTGATGTAAAATTCCCAGAGAGTCCACTGAGCAGACCAACAGGCATACCTTCATGCACCTGCTTATTTGTCTGCCAGCCCGCTGACCAGTTGGCCGACAGGCAAGCAAGTAAGTAGGTACATGTATGTAGGTAAACAAATGTGTTTATTGTGGCATGTTTTAAATGCACTTTTTAAATGAAAGTATTGTCTAACCTTTCCAATGATTAATATCTTATAGGTATTCCCAAAGGAATCACAAATGATAGTTCTAGGACAGTTTCCGGGGCTATGATTGTTCGTACATGTAGCTGTCATAAAGATAGTTTTTCATGAATAGCAAAAATTATTCTTCCGCGTAGCAATTTGTCAATGGAAATGTCCCGATATTGTAAAAGTCAACTTGAATAAGCCATTCATCTTTTTTTTTTCAGCCATGCGCTCATTCATCCCTTCCCATTTATTTTAAAACAACTGTTGTTGCTAGATCAGATAGGGAAGCGACAAGGAAAAAGGTGCCTTTGAGCATTTGCTGACAGCGCAGACCCTGATTGCGCAGTCTAGTCAGGGCCTAGAGTGTCCACTTACTGAGTCATTAAGTTCCATAGATATATCAACGCAAAGCAATATCTCTGATGAGACTGTCCGTTTTCGAAGGCTGGCGAGAAATTGCGCATTTTATAATTGCTCTTTTTGGCATATGCGACTAATTTTCAAAGGCTGAATTACTTGAATGAGCCTCATCATTGCAACAGAAGGTTTACTACCTTCGCACAAAAGGGATATTTGTAAAGGTGTATGCCAAGATCAAGCGCCACAGAATGCGGCGTCTGATCATGGTATGCACTGTTTGTCATGACAGTTACAACTGACAATCGTGGGAATTAGTCTGTCAGTTTTTGTATAACACCTCTTAAAATGGGTACTAGACCCATTCAACTAGCACAATGAAAGAGTTCATTGAACAGCCGAAGATATCTTGGTAAAGTATAGGTTTGCTTGTATCATATACATTCAAACCTGTGCTAAAGGACACCTATATTAATCAATAACCTGTCTTAGAAGGTCACTATATCAGATCCCATCAAAGGTAAAATTTGCCTTAGCCTGAAGTAACCAATTTTTGTTTTTCCATAGGTGCTTAATTTTGTCATGTTTAACTGTAAAATACTGCCATATAAAGAACTGGTGAACAAGGAAAACCCCGTTCAAATTGGGCGCATGCTCAGGTTGGTCTTGGCTTTCGTGGTTGCAATATGCGTTAAGGCTATTGCTTTCGCTTTGCCTGTGGCGGCTCTGATTACATTCATCACACCTAAGGCTTTACCAAACCCAAGCGCAAACCCGTCGTTTCTCGGTTAAATTCCATGGCATTCGAAAATATGTATTCTATTGTTAGCGTATGCGAAATGCACACATTAAATCCACTTTGCACATGCACCCAATCTCATCCGGTTCTTTGTCTTACGTCGATATAAACTGCAGTTTCTGTTGATTTTGTTGGCCGTCAGTGAAGGCCCTGATCAGACTGCGCGATTGCGCAGTCTGATTAGGGCCTTCGCTGTCCGTATACGCAATGAAGACACATTTTCATGTTGCAGGGCATAGATTTAATTATGATATGAAAAGACAGTCACGATCTGATAGAGGTTTTATCAATGGCTGGTGCAGAATGATGCAGCAAATACAGAGAGATACCGTATTTGTCCTCAATCTTGGGACACCTGAACCCCTCACTATTTGAAGAAGTCCATGTCTACAGACTGCGGAATGAGAAGCAAACTGTGTAGACACAGATCAGACGCCGCGTTCTGTGGCGTCTGTTCGGGGTCTACAGTGTTTGTTCGGGCAGTCTGTCCTAATATTAGGAGTATTATGACAAATATTTAGATTTCGGCGTTTTTCTTCATATTTCTTTTTTTCCAATTTCGATTTTGTTTCATGATACGCACTACAAAGTGAAACCTTGTCAAAATCTTGATTTGTCAGGGCAGATGCGTGCGTGAATGAGTGAGCAGAAACACGAAAAACAAATTATTGCGCCAACGCGCTTTTTTTTTTTTTTTTTTTTTTTTTTTTTTTTTTCTTTTCTTTTCTTTTCAATGCTTCAAGGATGTTGATCAATTACATAGACAATAAATTTAGCCGGAACATGCAATGTGTGCAAAAAGGTGTTTTATGACATGTTCACCTATCGAAGCTTCAGATCAGCAGATGGTATAATTTGTGAAATCTTTGTTGAAGACTGAAAGATGATTTCTAAATGGAACGAAAGTTTCATCCCTGGTAACATCACGGAAACATGCCTATATAATTTTGAACCCCCTTAAACCCCACTTTTATATAGTAAAACTGGGGTTTATAGGGGTATACATTATTTTTCTTATTTCTGCTAAAAACCATAGATTGTGGGTACTCGTTAGAACCGCCTCGCCGAGGCGGTTCTAACGAGTACCCACAATCTATGTTTTGAGCAGAAATATGAAAAAAGATCAGAGTTTTTTACCTGAAAATTTTTAGTTTTTGGAGGTGACATTTTCTATATATTTGTATAGGCGTGTTTTCGTAATGAAATCTGGCAGAAAATCTACCAGACGTATACCAGTCCTCTTTAATGTGTATGCTGGGGTAGGAGTGGAGTGGGGTTAGAGTATATAGCTTTACCATACTCTTATTACTATACCTTGATGTGTAAACAAAACTGCGAACGATTAACCTTGACCACTTTCTGAGCAAATTCAACAGATGACAAACTGATGACATTTTTCATATTTTTTTACAGAAAATGGGTTTTGATATTTCATGTAGACAATTTGCATGACATTCCAAAGCCTTTTTTCTGCGAAAAATAAGAAACAGATTTCAATATGTCGTCTGCAGATAATTTCACCCAAGCGTTAAAGAGTCATACTTACTGTCGTCTTTGCTGTATGAACAAATACATACGAGTACTACGCTTAGAAAAGAGATATTGTAGTAAGGTAAGGATTTTCCCTAATTGGCACAGGTGTTGAAAACAGCCCGATGTCTGAATCATTTCAGAAAGGAAAATTTTTGCTTATGGCTTGTTATTATATTTCAGTCCTGTTTACCCCTTTACCCCACACCAAGATGCCCTTTGGTAGAGCTATTTCCCTGACATACTAACGTCATATATATGAAATGGGAACTTGGATCTAGGGGACGTTGAGGGGGGGGGGGGGGGGGGCGGGGGGGGAGGGGTGGGGGCATACTTTTTTCAACGACTTTTATAAAACGCATTCAATCTGATACAAGAAATATTTCCCAAAGAGAAAGGAAACTAAATATAATTCCTGGTATTAATTTAGGAGTTTTTAGGGTGAGGTAAACAGGACTGAATTATCTCCCCGTAATAATAAGCAAGAAGCATAAATTAACCTTTCTGCTATGATTAAGACATCGGGCTACCGGAATATGTAATAAAAATTTGAATATTAAAATTTCTGAAATCTGGTCTTCAACATCTGAGCCAATTAGGAAAAATCCTCGCCTTACTGCAACATCTCCTTCACAACACCGGCACATACGACAGAAATCATTTTACGATGACCTTAATTGAACACCATATATGAGAAAAATAATCAGTCAAGCGTATTCAATTGTAATTCACTATTCGGTTCATTAACGTGTCTGAAATAGACTTTGCAATATTTACCTGTCGGCAATCCCGTAATTTGAATGAATGTCCTAATTATACCTGGGCGCATATTTGTGGTCGAGGTAGAGTAAACAAGTCTTTTGACATGTCCTATTAAATATTAAATTCGAACTGACAAGGTTTGTTAAAGCAGACGACTTAAAATACTTTCCTTACTTATCTGACAATAAAATTTGCAAGTTTGCTGACGATATCGTCTTTTTATACATTGACTGTTTAATTTGCGTATTTATCGTATTACTCCTTATAGTGCCAATCACAACTGTTGCAAACGACAATTTGAAGTATCTTTTTTTTCATTTTCAAAGACAATAAGTCTTGACATTTTATGTGAATCGTCTGCCAAGCAGACGATTCTCATAAAATGTCAAGTCTTATTTTCTCTAAACCTAAAAAGGAATGGAATGTCGTGTGTTACAGATTGGGCTTATAGTTTTAAGGGTTAAGCATCTTACTGTTCTTTTCTGGAATTGGTTTTATGATTGTAAAATATAGCTTTTTATCAGACATGCAGTATGAAACTGTTAATCCTATCTCGGGGGGTGAGGGTGGGGGTGCCTTGGGGGTAATTGTGGTAAGGGTGTACGAGCTAGCGTTTCGAAACCTACCAATTCATACACCTGGCCTTTGAAAAACAAAAACAAAAAAAAAAAAATGACTGTTTCGTATACTTGATCGTCTGAAATGTTGACATATTCATATACTGCCCTTTGATTTTTATACTCATTCATATAGAATCTTCTCCTCACTGTTTGCACACATAATAATAATAGTAATAAAAAATACAATTGTTTTTCACAAATTAAATGCCCATTTATCTATCATCTTGTACAATGGCATGCATTTACACTAACTCAGCTGTCTAACCCAGTTCACTTGAACGAGTGTATTCTTTGAAAAGTGGGGCCTTACATATACCAAACAAGAAAAACCGGGTCAGTCATAAACATTTTGTTGAAATAAGTGGGCTCATCACATACCTGGCAGCGCTAAAAAAGGGGGCCATTCGGCACGCACAACCGTACTAAGCCATATAGTAGGAAGTTACCGCCCGGACCCCCCTCCCCCTCCCCCCCCCCCCCCTACACACACAACACCTAAACACATACGCGCGCCCTTCCTCCGAGAATCATATTAGAAAGGATATTTATATAACCCTTTCAAGATTACGTTTCTTTCATGATTTCATACAGATTAGATATAGGAACGACAGTTTCATATGCATACTATCTTTTGGAAAAGTTGTATCGACGTTAATACGCAGGGCTTTTATTTTGTATCTTTTATGATAATCCCTGGTTAACAATTAACGTTCTTCAACATCTAAAATAAATGCTGTGTAAACTGAAATGTCTTATTTCAGTGGACTTCAATTCATGGGCGGACTGTGGACCTTGTTATTTTACTTTTCTGGCCATCACGAATACACGCCTATATAATTTTGACCCCACTTAAACCCCACTTTCATATAGTAAAACTGTGTTTTACAAGGGTATACATTATTTTTTCTTATGTCTGCTCAAAAACATAGATTGTGGGTACGAGGCGGTTCTAACGAGTACTCATAATCTATGTTTTGAGCAGAAATATGAAAAATATCAGAATTTTTATCTGCAAACTTACAGTTTTTGGTGGTGAAATTTTCAATATATTTGAAAGGGCGTGTTTTCGTGATGGATACCTGTCCTCTGGATACATGTACATAGTCTTTGCATTAAGAGAAATCCCGATTTTAAAGGATTTAAATACTGTTGAAGCATAGACCTCTGCAAAGTTGTCGCGATCTGAAAACAAACAGCCCTCTTTATATCGACACTCGATACAACGACAAAATTCATTATAATGACAATTTGACTGTCATGATACCTTCACCTGAGAGGCAGCAATTAGTCACAAATTATGCAAGAATGTTGTATTTAATACTTCAAAGAAACATATGTTTGGGATATTTGTTAGAATCGCCTCAGTGAGGCGATTCTAACAAATATCCAAAACATATTTTCTATGAGGAAGTAAGAACAAAACAAGACCTTTCTTAGATATCAATCTGCTAATTAAGGATTCTTAACAACAGCAAATTCATTTTAATGACAACGCCTTGGGAACAGATGTCGTTTTTCAAGGGCTCACTGTAGTCGACAAAGTCTACAGCTGTATCCAGACACTTAATACACTTGGCTCTTTTCTTTGTCCTTTTTTCTTTCTTTCTTTTTTTTTTTTTTTTTTTTTTTTTTTTTTTTTTTTCAATTTTCATGTTTTGTCCTGGGCCCAGTTGTTCAAAACTAACGATGTCGTTAGTTAACGATTCGTTAAAATTTACATTGAGTGATACGCAAATATGCTGAAATGTTTTGCTAAAAAAATGTGAGTAAAAAAAGCTACTCACATTTTTTCAGCAAAAATATCAGAATATTGTGTATTAAATCTGCTAAAACAGTTAACGAAATGACCCTTAACGAGCTCGTTAAACTAACGATGCTTTGAACAACTGGGCCTTGTACGTTATCTTATTGCTGTGTTTAGTGGATCTTGCCTGGTCCTGTTGCTTTGCTTTTCTTTGAACTCTGGTCATGGCTTCTTTGCTCTTCTTGCACAACCTGTGATGTGACTATTCACTGATATTTCTACCCTCATTTATAAGAGAGATCACTTTTGTGACGTCTTGTTCTTTTTCATGTATGAGCAGTGATTTTGAAAGAGGGCGTCTAAAAGGACTGGGGGAGCAAACTATTTTGATAGGATGGCCACCCATAAAATATTCTAGTACAGTCAACTCTCGTTATTTCGACTCTGTTTATCTCGAATAACCGCTTATCTTGAAGTGAAAATCTGGTCCCTGTTTTAATATGAAAATCTAACAACAGGTAAAAATATTGTGGAAAAGAGGAACAAATGCTCGCTATTTCTCCAAGGGACACTCTGAAATACTTCGAGATTTCCATACTTCGACATATTAGATTAGTACCAACAATCTATGTTTTGAGCAAAAACATGAAAAATATAAGAATTTTTTTATCTGAAAATTTTCAATTTTTTTACGGTAAAATTCTATATTTGAATAGGCGTGTTCACGTAATGAATAGACCTTCCAAAGAGTTAGGGAAGAAGAGTCCAGTCGGCATAAATTGGTTAATTATGACACAGTTCCAGCTATACACTGTTTATTAGGTATGTAATTAGACTCTGTGATGTAGTGGCATTATATGAAATGTCAATTTAATCAGGTACCCATTACGAAAACACGCCTATTCAAATAAACTGAGAATTTTATCACCAAAAATTGAAAATTTCCAGATAAAAAATTCTAATATTTTTCATATTTCTGCAGAAAACATAGATTGTTGGTACCCGTTAGAACCGCCTCGACGAGGCGGTTCTAACGAGTACCAACAACCTATGTTTTTGAGCAGAAATAAGAAAAATAATATTTACCCCTGTAAACCCCAGTTTTACTTCATAAAAGTGGGGTTTAAGGGGGTCAAATTTATATGGGCATGTTTTCGTGATGCACTGTTGATGCCTTTATGTGATCTAGGAATAATTCTTTAAGAACATTTCAATAACTATCTCTTGAACAGCCAGAACTTGTTTATATTACCTTGATCTAGATTAAATTGCTTAATCTTGTATTTTTGTATACTTTTTCATTAACTTACATGAAATGACATCTGATTTGAATAAAAATTTAATTACTTTGAATTTCTTGCGTATCGTTTCAAGGAGTAAGTAAACATTTAAACAGCCAGCATCTAAATAATTATTAGGTCCATTTTAAGAAGGTTGCTTTGAACCAACCAGCACTTTTTTGTAATAAAGGTCATGATTAGACTGCACGACTTTGCAGGTTGATCTGACCCTTCTTTGTCAGCAAGGAATCTGTGCTCATGATGCAGCCAACATGTATTACTGAAAGTTGTCTTTTCTAATACCGATCTGAATAATTAATCCAGAATTAAAATTACTGCAGCCAGGAAATCTATGAATTGATATGTCTGGAATGTTAAGTGTAATAGATACATATTCAAGGGATTTTATTGATTTGTATCCCTTTTGAAAAAGGATCTACTCATAAAGGAATACATTTGCTCTCATAAGGAACATTTAATTTTTCCTTTTAGACAAGATCCCATTTTAGAAAGCAAACAGTTAGGCACAAAATTGCCTCCCTTGTAATAAAATGCCAGAAAATGTACTAAGTATATCATGTCCACTTAAACACAACGAGTTGAAATCGACATTGTCATTGTATGTCTGGAATGTTAATGCCTCTTTTGAAATTACTAAAAATCAAAGGTTATGCGCAGGACAAAATAATAATTCAATACCTACATTATACAACGTCAAAAGTATTGTAACAGAGGAGACGAGTCGTTTTACAATAAGCAAATAGCGGAAGCTCTGATCAGCCTGCTCATTAGCGCAGCAAGCTCAGAACCATTTATGTTCGTCCATATAGTCCCTATTGTCTACAGTGTCCATTCATTACGAAAACACGCCTATTCAACTATATTGAAAATTTACCACCAAAAAATGAAAATTTTCTGATAAAAAATTCTGATATTTTTCATATTTCTGCACAAAACATAGATTGTGGGTACTCGTTTGAACCGCCTCGACGAGGCGGTTCTAACGAGTACCCACAATCTATGTTTTGAGCAGAAATAAGAAAAATAATGTATACCCCTGTAAACCCCAGTTTTACTATATAAAAGTGGGGTTTAAGGGGCTCGAAATTATATAGGCATGTTTTCGTGATGAATTTTTTAACCGAGCAGCTACATGAATACGCAAGCTGATCTCGGTCATGTTTACCTGCATATGCCATAATGGCCTTTTTTGGCGTTGCGCATCAACTCTTGTCGGTAAATAATAGTAAAAGTAAGTTGAGCTTTGCTATTCACATCAATATCAATGTCATTGGTATTGTCAAATCTGCACGTGTACATCTTATATATAATCGTTGCAGCGAAAAAATGACCTTAGCCACTCTCCCGTACCTATAGATAGCTATTCATAAAATATCAATTGTAACATTTAATAAACCCATTTATGCCTAGCGTCATTGCAAACAGTGCAGACCCAGATAAGACGCCGCAGAACGCGGCGTCTGATCAGGGTCTACACAGTTCGCATTAAGCACAGGAATTTCTATAAAAATATGGTAATAGTAAAACTAATCATACATTCGTTCACTTAGAAATGGATCTGTCCAAGGAGTTTAGATAGAAGAGTCCACTAGGCATAAATGGGTTAATCGGAATTATTTTAAATTGGTTTCGAAATCATACGTAATATTTGAAGCTGTCCATTTTCAGCTCAGTGATGGTTTTGTTGGCCAATGTTCAAATATAAGTGAAAAAACCAAGGAAGTGCCACAATCACGAAGTACAGCCCCTTCCGAGGCACCAAAAGAAGGAGTAATGAGGAGCGTACAATGACAAAGCAAACGGCGTCAAAAAGATTGCAAGACCACCTACGTACAACCAAAGACGAACTGCAACAGTGGGACCGCTTTGGAACGGTCAGTAGGAAAACTACCAGAGGATTTAAACAAGTTTTACTCGCGCGAAACCGCACCCTTAAATCTGATGTTTCCAGATTACAAATCTATATATATTCGGTAAGCATATATGTCCTTTACCATATCTGTGAAACATCATATAATCAAACCCACTGTGATGACGATATGAAGCCAGAACACAAGAAAACCACAAACAGGAACACTATGGGCCCGTAAAGACATTGGAAGTCTGGCGCCAACCATCTGAAATAGATTTTGGAAGGACTCGTCATTCAGTCTGAGAACCGATCTGCCGTCGAGTAATTTAAGAGGGATGTTATCAACCATTAGGGGGTCAACAACCATGCATGCAGTTTGCCGCAGAATATAGTGATGTAACCTATTTTTTGTAGCAAGGGACAGTCTTTTTAAATGTTTCCGAAAATCAGTTTTGCCAAACATTTATTTTTTCTGAAATTATTGTCTTCTAAGGTTCGATAAAATTCAGGTTTGGACAGCCCTGCTTGCAGAAGTGTTTTTCCCAAACAACGTTTTATTTGGGCGCGTATCGCGTATTAATGACAACGTTACCCTTGCTCAGGAAGTTTAGCAGTTAAATTTTATTTCGATTAGTCACTGACTTTGGAGATGCTCTAGCCGAACGAATTTACTGAGAAATATATACACCATAGGATAAGCACGAGGGACATCGCAAATATAACAATTGGACACGTAACAATATCAAATTCAAAGCCGTTCTTTTGTCATAGATTTTGGTAGAGACAATATCATTAGATGCTGATTAATTTAAATCCGAAAATGGTGCTTCAGTGTCAGAGGTAATAGTTTTATTTAACTGTAGTTCGTTTAGATAAAGTGTATCAACCATTTGTTCAAACTGTTCATTATCAATATATTCTTATTCAGCTAAGCATTACGAAAACACGCCTATTCAAATATACTGAAAATTTCACCTCCAAAAACTGAGAGTTTTCAGATAAAAATTCTAATATTTTTTCATATTTCTGCTCAAAACATAGATTGTAGGTACCCGTTAGAAAACATAGATTGTAGGTACCCGTTAGAACCGCCTCGGCGAAGCGGTTCTAACGAGTACCCACAATCTATGTTTTTGAGCAGAAATAAAAAAAAAATAATGTATATCCCTGTAAACCCCAGTTTTACTATATAAAAGTGGGGTTTAAGGAGGTCAAAATTATATAGGTATGTTTTCGTGATGCTAAACTCTATATATATGACACAGTGCAAACATACCCTTTGTGGCTGTCCACTTTGCTTTCTGTTTTCTTCATTTCTGTTTGTGTTATTATAATGTTTGGCCTTGGGTCTGAAGATAAGGGCGAGGTAAGAGTGGTTTAAGCGCTTGCTCCCTCGCTATAGCTTTTTTACTTACCATTCCAGGCAAAACCTGTGTATCTTCGGTATAGTTTTAAAACTGTATCAGTAGTTTTTCTGCTGGCCGTTCCAGGGCGGTTCCTTTGTTGCAGTTCTTCTTTGTTCGTGCGTCGGTAATTTTGTATGTTGCGTTTCTATGTGTTAGATAATGCCTGACATCTCATCTTACTATTCATTGGCTCGTCTTAATATTCATTTGCACTCCCTCGCAATGAATCGCAAAAGTACAAATTTAACATTTGAATGTTTCATGATACGTATCGGAGAGCTGCGTTTCCTATAAGATAGCAAGTGAGCCTAGTAAAGATTCAGATCACCCTGTGCATATAAACTGTCTGGGCAGAGTCTTCGCAGGACACTTTGTGGGTAGTTAAGGATCCAGACCCTCTTCAGACGGACAGCGAAGACGCTAATCAGTCTTCGGTGGGCACACAAGCAGTTCTGTAGGGAATGTTGTGTCCCGGTACATATGCTATTTTCTATATGTGTGTTCTGTCACACTTAGAAGTTAAAAAATAAACGTAATCATAAATTTAGTATGCCAGCTGTGCACATTTCTAAATCAGTATTCGTCAAAAGCTCTACATCTTAGGAGTTGGCGTTGAAGGTAAACTATTTTAGTGCAGCTGTTGGCAAGTATTCCCCAGCTAGCATTCTTTATAAATCTATAGCGGGCCGTTATCGGCCCGTCAGCTACCCTGACGGGACGATAACGACCCGCTATAGATTTATGTTGAATGCTTACTGGGTGTACATCTCCAGCGAGCACAAACATATTAATAAATTTAACCAAGGAAATGACACACTCACGAAGCACAGTCTTCCAAAAGTACCAAAAGAAGAGGAAATTAGGAACAAACACTGACAAGACATAACGACACAGTTATGATAACTGACATACAAAAAAACTTCAACAGAAGAACCGCCTTGGCAGAAATAATTACTGGGACCTTTCTGAAATAGACTCTCCAATCACTGCATTTGGACATACCCATTCCTGCCAAAAGGATGACAATTGTAAATAAAGAACAAGGATGACAGTTGTAAATAAAGAACAGAATTGCAAGCAATGTAGATCATAATGAGACGGAGCCGTCTCATCTGGATCTACACTGTTTGGAAAAGTATACAGTAAAACCTCAATGACTCGAACTCGAACACCAATGACTCGTTTATCGTGGCTAATTCGAACTCGTTCTAGATTCCCTAGGAATTTCTTCCGACAGCTCAAGTAATCAAATATTCACGAATATTTTAAATCTTTTTCCTATTTTATCATGAAAATGTGTGTTTGAGTGTGCACCATTTTTATAGAAGATCGAAAATACATCCATATATATTATTTTCATTTGTCTCCTATGATTGGGAGCTGTGAATCCTCAGTGGCTCGAACTACCCATCTCTAGAACAAATTTACATGGTACTAAAGATGATCGAGGCATTGAGGTTCGACTGTATGCCTTCATCTACAAGGATGAAAGGGTAAAAACTATACACGATCGCAACCTCGCCCTAATTCTAATGCAATATTACAAATATTTGTTCGGTTCGCGTAGGGTCATGATCTGCAAAAACAGCAGCCACCGATATCAAGCAGGAGATACCATACCGAGCCACTTTAACCGCCCACTCGCGAAGCAAGACGATGGCAGATACAATTACGTAGGAAATGAAACATCACAGAATCGCACCGTGTGGTCCGCTACATCCTGTAAAGTTTGGTACGTTAGAAATATCGCTAATCTTCGCTTTTTCTTTGTTTCTGTGTGACGAGAGGGAATGGATTTCATTATAAAAATAGATATATAATTTAATTGTATGCATGTTCTTGAGCAAATACATAACATAGTTTTTATACTTATTAATATAATTTCGTAACAGAAACTAAAATCCATAAACTTGACATATTTGCATAAAATGACAAATGAGCAGCAGCATGAGAAACGATGACTTTCAAGGAATATGTCGAGAAGAAAGACCCATATTAGCCAGCAACGCCGCGACATTTGATCATGGGTTTTGCAATCCATCGATATATTGTACAGCATCCAATAAATAAGTAAGCGGACAGCGAAATCCCTTATCAGACTGCACGAATATGCAGTTTGATATGGGTCTTCGCTCTTCACAATGCAAAATGCATATGCCCCAAAGACACATTCTCCCATGGCGAGTCCCAAATGTTTTAGTCCTTTTTTTAACAGCTGACAGTGAAGAAGATAAATCGGTTACCAATTTTACCTTAAATATTCGGAGCTATCTTATCTTATTATCATATTTTTGATAAATTCGAACAAGTCCAATTTACTACCAGTTCTCTAAAATGTGGATGAATGGCAAATAGTGTAGACTTTAATGCGGTGTCTAATCTGGGTCTACACTGTTTGTTCGCGCCTGTTTGTCCGAGTGCTTAGGATAAATTTGGTATGCATAACATTCCATATTTTGTAATTAGTAACACCAAAGGAAAATCTACCTTTTTATGCGTAAAACGATATACAAAAACACTTACTATATGCGGACAGAGACGGTTCAGTACAGACTGCGCATTCGAGCTCGAATGCGCAGTCTGTATTGAGTCTTCTCTGTTCGTCGATATGTTCTACAGTGTCAACTAACGGGCAACGAGTGCACCGATCAGACCGCGATTGAGTAGGCAGTTATGGTGAATTAATACAAATTGAGGTGATGTAACTCTTTCAAAATTGCTTTGCCACTCTTCTGAAAATGGGTCAACCATAAAATGAAAAAAAAAAAAAACACACACACACACACAAAAAAACAATGATCCCCTAGAGAGCGACTTCTTTCCTTTTTGAGTAGACGAACGTATAGAAAGGGGCTCGTAAGCAGGAAAGCAAACTGGGCTCTTGAAGTTAGGGATATATTAAAAATTATTGTGGAAAAGAGGAGAAATTGCTCCCAAGGAGCAATTTCTCCCCTTTTTCCACAATATTTTTTGACCTGTTGTTAGATTTTCATGTTCAGGCAGGGACCAGATTTTCACTTTGAGATAAGCGGTTATTCGAGATAAACGAGGTCGAGATAACGAGAGTAAACTGTAGTAAATGTATTCAGTCCCCTTAAAATCATTCGTTACCCGGATATGGCATAAGTCATATTTTCTCTGAAAAATGAAAATATTTCAAAATGTCGTCTGCTGTAGTTGTTATTAGCCCATTAAGGTTTAAACTTGACATACGTTTTCTTTTGATGTTATCCAATTATTAATGATATTGTGCCCAGATTGATATATCCTTGTCCTACTTGCAATCTATTAGACGTGATCTGCATACTGTATCATCAGTTTACTTTTTAATATATTGGTCTGACTTGGTGCAGCGCGAGTCGCGCGAATAAACTGAAGCTTTAATAATTAAATAGTTGCATTCATTTATTACAGAGCACTTTGTTGTGCATTTCATAATTCGTCCTTTAACGCTACGCCATGCCATGGCTTTAAGTATTTATCTGATTCTGATTACTTTATCGATATCAAATGGTATAACAAAAGTTTACGACAAACGTGATGATTTTTATTTTGATATTGTTAATTTCTCTTATTGTGGTGGTGGTATTCCTCGATATCTCTCGTATGGCGTTTACAATCTCAGCTTATTCGTTTTGCAAGGGTATGCTCCTATGTAAATGATTTTAACAATTAGAATAAGAATCCTGACCGTTTAACCCTTTATACTTGGTTATCGGTATCATAAACTCCGTAAAGCTCTTTCAAAACTCCCGAATTGCGAATTATAATTGTAAAGTTAGCTTGAAAACACATCTACAGCAATAGAGTTTTTACGGTGATCTAGTTTATAAATTTAAGAAAATTGCTTGGAGATCCACTTTTCAGAAGAATTCAAAGCAAATATTGACCGTTATATAGATGGACTGTAACTCACAGATGAGGTAGAGAACCTCTGTGCAGACCGAACATATTCTTGTAATTTGGAGCTGCATCACAATTAAGAGCGAGTTTTCGCGCGCAGTAAAACTAGTTTAAGCACCCCCTGCCACCCCAACCATCACACACCCATGTGGTTTATACTGCTGTCAGTTCCGAGGCGGATATTCTGTTGCTGACCATTTTTGTTGTAATTCTGGCATTGTAATCACTCGCTATACGACTGCCCACTTTGCTGTCGATTTTTCTTGTTGTGATGTTAACATGATGGTCATCTTCTTCAATGGCTGCACACTTTGTTCTCTGTTTCTTTCTGTCTGTAACGTTTTACTGTTCGGAGCTTCATCAGGGGCTAAGGGTGTCGTTTCGCGAGACTAAAACTAGTTTAGGCCCCCAGTACTTTTTTCTACCGACTGTTCCAAGGCAGTTCTTCTGTTGCAGTTCTAGTTTCTTTGTTTGTGCGTTTGCGGTTTCTTATTTGGCGTATATGTTGTCTTTATCTGTTCCTCATCTGTTGTTTCCTTGGTACATCGGGAGGGCTGTGCTTCGTAATTGTGGCATTCACTTATATTTTTATAAGGCTTCTAATCCATTACGAAAACACGCCTATTCAACTATATTGAAAATTTTACCACCAAAAATTGAAAATTTTCAGATAAAAATATTCTGATATATTTCATATTTCTGCACAAAACATAGATTGTGGGTACTCGTTAGAACCGCCTCGACGAGGCGGTTCTAACGAGTACCCACAATCTATGTTTTGAGCAGAAATTAGAAAAATAATGTATACCCCTGTAAACCCCAGTTTTACTATATAAAAGTGGGGTTTAAGGGGGTCAAAATTATATAGGCATGTTTTCGTGACGCGATGCATCTATGCGAATGCTTATAAGCATTCGCTTACATGCATGAGTTAGAATTCTTATAGAATTTATATTGGATTCTCTTACGTTATGCAGGCTGGCCTGAATCTTCGAATTAAGCTTGACATGCATTTCTCTTTTTGCTGTCGGTCTTGTTGTTTAGTTAGCTAGCTGTAAAAGTGCTTTAAACCCCCCGGTGGTTTGCTCTACCGACCGTTCTAAGGCGGTGGTTCCGGTGTTAGTCTTACTTTTTGTAGCTTTGTGGTTTATTCTACGAGGCGATTTGTTGTATGTCTTTCCGTGTGTCATTTTTTTTCTTGTGTTTTTTAGTCCTTTTAGTATTGCGATTACCTCGCTTGGGGAAGAGAGAGCTAATCTTAGTGCTTTTCGTACGTTTGTTCGGTTTGTGCTTGTTTAGATTTGTCGGTTTCCTCTTCCTCTTAGGGTCTGGGATGGGCTGCGGTTTGTGATTGTGGCACTCCCTGGACTTTTCTCTTACCTTTTTTTCTAACTGATGCATGTATGCGAATGCTTTTAAGCATTCGCATACATGCACCAGTTAGAATTCTTATAGAATTTATATTAGATTCTCATACGTTATGCAGGCTGGCCTGTATCTTCGAATAAACTTGACATGCATTTCTCTTTTTGCTGTCGAATTATAAATGGTCTTGTTGTTTTGATTGATGTATCCTTGTCCTAGTTGCATTCTATTTGACATGATCTGCATACATTTGATAACTTTTACTTTTTAATTCTCGGTTTGGCTAGGTGCAGTGCAAGTCGTCTGAATAATTGAAGTTTTATAATTAAATAGTTTCATTCGTTGATTACAGTGCAATGTATCATCACGAAAACATACCTATATAATTTTGACCCCCTTAAACCCTATTTTTATATAGTAAAACTCGGGTTTATAGGGGTATACATTGTGATGTTATGAGAGACAAGCAGGAGGCCGCCATGTTGGAACTACTTTTATTGTACTAACACACAGAATAGTGGGTTTACCTAAAGTATGCAGATTGTACTTACACAAGTATAAAAGTATAAAAGCTGGTACTTATATATGTGACATCTCCTTTCTTTTAAAAATAAATTTAAAATTGATAATTTAAAATTTATAAAGTTTTTAAACTGCACTGTCAATATAAAGTTCATGACACTTTTGATAGTCCTGGTTATGGGTTTGTCACATGAGTAAGTTACTTCAATGTCAGATAATCCTTTCCACTATCTTCAAGCACGAAATCTCAGTACGTAGAATAAAAATAATTAGCCATTTTTATATGCTTACTAAACTATCTAACTGATACATTCATACATGAGTGAACAGTGAGACCTCAATAGGCTACCTGACGTAAGGTAAATACCTCCGATAAAAACAAACAAACAAATAAAAACAATTAAAATAGAGTATAACATGACTAGTAAGAATCCAGAAATCTGACTAGACAGATTATGACTAGAATAAAACAAACAAAAACTTTTGTATGGTAATATTGAAGTTGCACTGTAAACTTACAATTGCTCAGATACAGAGGTTACTAGCACATATATCCAAGACTTAGAATCAGATCTTTACCATCTGATTTATATCATGCACATAGAACACTTAAATCACTAATAACTGAAATTTTCATCTCTGAATCGAGCTGGTTTCCGAATGTTTCTTTGTGGTCTTATCTTAGGTGTTGGTGGTGTCGGTTTACTTGAAACTAGATCTTTATCTGGTGGTTCTGAGTTCAGTTTGGTATTCGTACTAGTGTTGTCTGGTTCCACTGGCCCATACTGATCGTAATCCTGTTCTACTATCGGTATTGGTTTTTCCTGTGTCTTCTGTAGATGATATCGGTTTCTCCTTAGAGCATGTCCATATTCATTAGAAATGATATATGATCGAGGAGATTCATGTGTGTCCATAACAACTGCAGGTTCCCAGGTTTTTCCAACTCTGTATCTTACTGAATCCCCTATATCTAATGGTTTCATATCCTTTGCACGTTTGTCAAAATACTGTTTCTGAGTTTTTTGTCTGTTGATCAACTGTTCTCTAGCCTTTTCAGGTACTTTAGGTTTCAGTAAATCTGGTTTTGTAGGAATTTTATCCCTTAGCATTCTGTTCTTAAGCAACTGTGCTTGTGAGTATTCACAATCAGAAATTGGTGTATTTCTGTATTCCAGGAGAGCAATATGCTCATCATTTCCTTCAGCATGAGCTTTTCTGAACAGATTTTTCACAGTTTGAATACTTCTCCCTGCCATTCCATTACTCTGACTATGAGTAGGACTACTAGTAGATATTTTGATATTATTCCTTTTTCCAAACTCTTTGAAGTATCTACTGTTGAATGGCATATTGTCCGCCACTATTTCCTCTGGCAGTCCATGTACACTAAAGACTGACATAATGCTATGTGCAACTGCTTTTGCAGTCTTTCCTTGTAACAATCTGATTTCTATGAATTTCGAGTAATAATCCACTACTAGAACATAGTCACGAGACCTGTACTCAAATAAATCAATCCCTACTTTCTGCCAAGGACGTTCAGGTATTTCATGTTGTATCAGAGTTTCTTTCTGATTCTGTCTCTTAAACTTGTTACATGTCGCACACTGCGAACACATTCTTTCAATGTCTTTTGACATATTAGGCCAATATAATGATTTCCTAGCCCTAACTTTGCATTTTTCCATGCCTAAATGGCTTTCATGTAGTACTTTCAAAACAAGTTCTTGGTGATCTGCTGGAATAATAATTCTGTCTCCAACAAAGATTAGATCTTCAGCTGTATGAATTTCATCTTGAATGTTCCAATATTTTCTTATTTCACTTGGTAAATTGCTTTTGTGACTAGGCCATCCATTTTGTATTACTTTCTTTAACTGTATTAGATCCCTGTCACTATTAGTTGATTCTTTTATATCATTTAGTCTTTCATCACTGAATGGCAATGTTTTTATTATACTATGTATCATTGTATTCATCTCGTCCTCCATCTCATCTTTTCTATTCACCTCTGTTTTGAGATATGCACGTGAAAGTGTATCTGCCACGTACATGTTCTTTCCTGGTGTGTATTTGAGATTAAGATCATATTTTTTGTAGTCTTAATAACATCCTTTGTAACCTTGGTGGAGCCTTATGCAAGGGTTTACTTTGAATCGCTTGTAAAGGCTTGTGATCTGTTTGAACTGTTACTTCTTTTCCATAGATGTACTGATTGAACTTTTCACACGCAAATACGATTGCTAACAATTCACGTTCTATTTGAGCGTAATTCTTTTCAGCTTCTGTTAACGATCGCGATGCATAGGCTATTGGATGTCCTTCTTGTAGAAGACAAGATCCTAATCCATCTTGAGAAGAATCAGTTTGTATTGTAACATTTTTAGTTACATCATAAAACTTCAACACTGGGTTGCTTGTCAGTATCATCTTTATTTTGTCCAGAGCTTTCTTTTGCTCATGTTGCCACTCAAAAGTTATGTCACGTTTTAACAACTCTCTAATTGGAGCGGTTATGTCTGACATATTTGGAATATATGGAGCTAAAAAGTTAATTGTTCCAAGAAGTCTTTCTATTCCCTTTTTATCTTTAGGATCTGGCATTTCTGCTATTGCCTTCAGTTTTTCAGGATCTGGCTTACTACCATCTTTACCTAAAATACTTCCCATATATCTTACTTCTTTAACTTTGAACTGTATTTTGTCCTTATTGAACTTAATGTTTTTTTCTTGTGCTCTCTTCATAACTTTACTTAAAATTTTATCATGTTCTTTTTCATCAGCTCCAGCAATAATCATATCATCATGGATCATATGTAGTCCTTGAATATCTCCAAATGTCTGTATATTTTTTCTTTGAAAAACTTCACTAGCACTGCTGATACCGAAAGGCATACGTCGATAGCGATATCTACCAAACGGCGTCTGAAACGTGCACAGATACGAACTTGGGGTGTCTAACTCTACCTGATGATATCCATCTTTTTCATCAATAATCGTGAAAAGTGTTTTTCCATTTAGCTTAGCAGTAATATCATTCAATGTAGGAATTTGAAAATGCTATCTCTTTATAGCTTTATTTAATTCTCTTGGATCCAAACAAAGCCTTAACTCCCTATTAGGTTTCTCTACAATGACCAGATTGTTGACCCAATCAGTTGCTTCTTCAACTGCAGTAATGACACCATTACTTTCAAGTTTATCCAATGCTTCTTTCAGTTTTGGTAACAACGTTTGAGGCACTACTCTAGGAGGATTTATCACTGGCCTAGCATCTGAATTTAACTCTATCTTATATTGTCCTTCAAACTTCCCTAAACCTTTGAAATTGTCTTTATAATCTTTCAACAGAGTGTTCATTGTCACTTTTTGGGGTTCATTTTTCACTATGTCAACTTTCTCTAACAATTTCAGTGTCTTACAGGCTTCAAGACCTAGAATAGGAGTGGCCTGAAAATTTACAACATAAAAGTCACGATCTTGTTTTATATTTGTACTCTTTGTCTCACAAGTCAACTTTGTCTTACCAAGTGGTGTCACTACATTGTTTCCATATGTAGAGAGCTTAGTCTTAGTGTCTTTCAACTGATTGTGTGGTAGCTTATAGAATAAGTTCTGTGGTATGACATTTGCTTCAGCACCTGTATCTAACTTAAATTTTACTGTTTTGTCTTCTATCTTAAGCAAAGAATACCATGATTTATCTTCTTCTGAAATGACTGAGTGGACCTTATTTAGAACTCCCACAAAAAATGGATGTTCACTTTCATCTTCTGATTCCGTAGAGTCGATGTCAACCTCATGTATTTTCTTATTGTAGAAACTCTGTTTTGTGAAATGATTATATTTCTTGCATGTTTTACATTTTTTTCCATATGCTGGGCAGTAGTTTTGAACATGTCTTGTTCCACACTTGTTACAATTAAATTCCTTTTGCCGTTTCCTATTCCCTGCATGCGCTGGCTGATACCTGTGTGGTGTTGAAGAGGCACCCATACTACTATGGCTTGAACTTTCAGACCTTTTGGGATTTTCTTTTTTGTGCCCGAAATTACCAGGAGCCGGATTGCCCCTATGCCCGGAAGCACCCGAATTACCCCTATCGTGCCTTTTCTTTATGGCATCGACTGGAATTTCTCCTTGAAGGGTTTTGATTTGTTTTTTACTGATTTCAGCGGCTCTACACATTTCTATAACTTTTTCTAAAGTGGGGTTTTCTGTCTCCCTTAACAATCTTTCTTTCAACCTTTCATCTTGTATGCCGAATATAATTTGGTCACGTATCATTAGGTCTTTCTGGGCCTCGAATTCACAGTTTTTAGCTTTTGTTTTTAGTTCAGTTACAAAATGGTCAATACTTTCACCCTCTTTCTGTTTGGTTTCCCAAAATGTATATCTTTCAATGACTGTGTTTTTTCTGGGATTGCAATAGTTCTGGAACTTTCCTTTTACGCAACTGAGGTTGTCTTTGTTTTCTCCTTCAGCGGTGAAAGTGATATTGTTGAAAATTTCGATCCCTTCTTCACCCAAAAGATGAAGCAAAATAGCAACTTGGGTTTTTTCATTCTCTTTCACTTTTCCTGAAGCTGCAAGGTACAAATCAAACCGCTGCTCCCATCTCCGCCAGTTCTCCGATAAGTTCCCACTAAATATCAGTGGTTCTGGTGGTTTAAACTCATTCATTTTGTCTATTTATCCCATTTTCCTGACACCATGTGATGTTATGAGAGACAAGCAGGAGGCCGCCATGTTGGAACTACTTTTATTGTACTAACACACAGAATAGTGGGTTTACCTAAAGTATGCAGATTGTACTTACACAAGTATAAAAGTATAAAAGCTGGTACTTATATATGTGACATACATAATTCTTTTTTTTTATTTCTGGTCAAAAACATAGATTGTGGGTACTCGTTAGAACAACCTCGCAACTGGGGGTACTAACTAGTACCCACAATTTATGTTTTGAGTAGAAATATAATAAATATCAGAATTTTTATCTGAAAACTTTCAGTTTTTGGAGGTGAAGTTTTCAACATATTTGAATAGGCATGTTTTCGTAATATTTTGTGTTTCGTAATTTGCGCTTCACTTTACTATTTTTGCTTTCGTGTACGATTGTACTCTGAGAGTGGTGAAGCGACTTGTTTATTTTCTTAAACTATCTGATCAATTTTATTCCTTAAATACTTATTCTAAAATGTGTATATTACGTTAGTTTTACCACTTTTAATGTGTATAAATAAGCGTTATTGTTTATTGTTGATCATTCCAAGGCGGCGTTTCTGTTGCTGTTCCGCTTCCTTCATTCTAAGTTCGTTTGTTTGTTGCAAGAACAGCTGTTTTGTGTTGTAATTTCATGCTATTAAACCTTTATCCGATGCGTTGGTGGGGCTGTGCTCCATGACTGTGGCCTTTCTTGGGTATTTCCATATTTAGTTGTATCATGATTCTAACTGATGCATGTATGCGAATTCTTATAAGCATTCGCAGACATGCATCAGTTAGAATCCTTATAAAATTTATATTAAACTCTCTTACTTTTGCAGGCTGGCCTGAATCTTCAAATTAAGCTTGACAATTATCAATGGTCTTATTTCTTTCACTGATTTATTGTTGTCTTACTTGCTTTCTACTAGACGTGATCCGAATACCATATGATCAGATTACTTTTTAATTTATTGGTCTGGCCGGATGTAGCACGAGTCACTTAATTAAACTGAAGATTTAATAATGAAAATAGTTTTATTTATTTATTACTGAGCAATATGTTCTGCATCTCGTAATTTGTTCTTCAGTGTATATGTAGTAAAATGGCATGGTTACATGGTTACAAAGGTTTATCTTAAGCTCTGCACCATGTCATGGCTCTGCGTATCTGTCTCTAGAGAATTGAACTTATTCTTCTGGTATGGAAACACCTTATTTGAATTTGAATTTATCGGTATCGAAAGGTATAATATCTTCAAAAAGTATACAAACGCGATGATTTTGATTTTGACATTGCTAATTATCCTGGGTTTAGATGCTGATATTCCTCGGCGTCCCTTATATGGAGTATAGATGTCAACTCTTTCCGTTTTACAAGCACGGCCAGTAAACATTCAAACTGACCTCCGATGGGAGGTCAACTAAAAGCAATTTTCGTTATATCCGGAGGTCTGTTTGAACCATGCCTGTTTATTAGATTTCGTGGATCGGAGGAAGATGACAGGTAAGATTTGTACCCAAAACATATTTTAAAAATAGGAGAATGCCATGCTATCAGTTTTTGGCCGACTTATATTCAGACCAAATGGTGTGGAAAGATTTTAAGTCGTGTCATTGCTTTAAGTTTCGTCCTACAAGCTCAGTTGGGAAATCGAAAGTGGGCAGTTGGCAAGCAAAGGTAAATTTATTCTGTTTGTGCATTTGCAAGCTTCCAGTTAAATAGTATCGATGCTGTCAGCTACGTCTATACTTTATCTGCTTTCAAGACATAGTTTTACAAAAACTACACGCTTTTCTTTCAAAGCTCAGAACATTTTTCATCGACGGTCAATTTGAAAATGAAGTGGCCCATTTGACTAATGGAGATTATAATGGAAACTTATATTTTTAGAGAAAATTGTGTAAATATGGTTTTTCATGGTCGTCTATAAACGTTCAGTGTCAAGTATTTATACGTTGAATATAAAGATATTGGTTCCATCTTCTGTGACAGTGACATCCAAATTAAGGCTGTCGGAGTATTTAAACTTAACATTCTCTTTTCAATAAAGAGAAAGTATATTTGGATTACTCCGAGAGCCTTCATTTGAATTTTGAAAATTTTATGATTTCTTATTTTTCTTAGAAAATAGACTATGACAGTTCGCTGATTTCGCTAACTAATTAAAACGATTACTGTTTACATATATCCCGGAAAAATCATCTTCTCTTCGATTTGTCTTGTCATCCCTGTACTTGTACCCGGGGGTACTACATGGGCCGCGTCAAGCGAAACTGTGCCTTCGATCTTGCGAAGAATGCACAAATCATGATTATCTTGCGCATTCGCAAACTATTAGACTATGGCTTTGTTTCCCTACTATTCATTTTAACGCCTAATGGCTAGGCTAGCAAACTATCGTGGGGTTTTGCTCTCCATTCCTACATTCTGTAGTATCCAATGATTCTGGTAGCGGAAAGTGAAGGCCCTGATCAGACTGTGCGGATGCGCATGCTGATCTGGGCCTTCGCTGTCCGCATATGTCCGAAGACATGTTTTCGCAATGCGCTGCCCTGTCGGAGCCATTGGCCTAATTAAGTAAATAGTAAAGTTATATCCAGGAAGAGCCACAATCACAGAACTCTTCCATTTGGTATCACTGGTAGGCTATATTATGTGACTATGTCTCTTCCTTGTCATCTACTTAACTTATTTTTTCAACGGTTGTAGAATTTCCAATTTGACAGAGGCCTTGCTGCTGCACATCTTCTTCGTTTGAACGCTCTGTTCTCGACGGGTTGCTGTTATTGGTGCCATTTGATATTAACCGCAACATCAGGAAATGTACCTTCAGACATGTGCACCCAGCGAAGACTCCGATCAGCCTGCACAGTCTGATCAGAATCTTTACTGGGCGCATTTTGGATAGCAAAGGGTGCAAAGCGCTTTAATGCGGACAACGGAGATTCTGGTCACACTATGCGGATGCGCGGGGTGATTCGAGTCTTCGGTGGGCGCACATGTCAGAACGTATGTTTTGTCACGACACGGGTTATATAATTCAACCCCTATCTGGTGCCTTGGGAGTTCTGTGTTTTGTGTACATGTATGCCTTTTCTGGATATTTCTATTTATTTTCAAAGGCTTCGCTTGGGAGACAGCATTTTGAACCATGAAATACACGTAGCTTCTTAGAGTTTGAATCTTTTAAAAAAGGGGGCTGTTCTTTAAGAAAATAATTCTTCACAGAGTGAGCTGGGGCAAATCATTTCTTTTCAGAGTTAGTGAGAAGGGAGATAATATTTTCATGATAGAGTCATTTTCATTCTTGATATATCTGTGCTTCTTAACCCATTGTAGTCTTGAGACCCTAAAAGAGTAACTGGCAAACAGTGCAGACCCAGATCGGAGCCGCGTAGAACGCGGCGTCTGATCAGGGTCTGCACTGTTTGCAAAATCTAAATCGCATAGCCTGACATACCTAAAACTGAAATTAGATTCTTCCAATATACGGTGTGGGTGAATTCATTCAGTCTACAATGGGTTAAGATGCCTTTTCATGGAGTGACACGCATAACGATGCGGACAGTGACACTCTGTGACATCTTCACATACTTCTGACATAATCGAAACATTATTACCACAAGCATGTCAATACGTCAGATCTGAATCGATAACAAAAAGATATATATATGACCCGGAAAATGGTATTCCATATCAGCCTTTAACACGAAAACATGCCTATATAATTTTGACCCCCTTAAACCCCACTTTTATATAGTAAAACTGTGGTTTACAGGGGTAAACATTATTTTTCTTATTTCTGCTCAAAACATAAATTGTGGGTATTCGTTAGAACCGCCTCTGCGAGGCGGTTCTAACGAGTACCCACAATCTATGTTTTGAGCAGAAATATGAAAAATATTTGAATTTTTTGTCTGAAAATTTTCAATTTTTCGGTGATTAACTTTTCAGTATATTTGAATAGGCAGGTGTTCGTAATGTAACACTCTCTTGGTTACAGCAGATTACAATATGATGATGTTTTTTATTTGTTTTTGTTTTTTTTACTTTTCTCAGAAAACAGGATTTGCCATTTCATCCCAGTTGTCATTCAAAATGCCAGATCTTGTTTTCTGGGAAAAATAGGAAAAATATTTCTGTCGTCTGCTGATTTTTTTTACCAAGAGTGCTAATTGCAGTTATTACAGTTTCAGACTTTTACTACATTTCGCTGGCCTGATTATGTCAAAGAAACGATTCATGAATATCCCAGTTTGATAAATCGCATTTAATACTTAGCATGCTGTGTAAAATTTTCTTCCTTTTTAGTTTTCCCAGAAAATATGCTAATAGTCTTTGACATTTCAAGCAAATTGTCCCTTTAGGATTTTTCATGAAATGCCAAAGCCTATTGTCTGGGGTAAAAATGAAAAATATCAATTTGTCATCTGCAGAATTTTCTCAGAGAGTGGACAAGGTTAAACAACGCATTACGTAAGCCTTACAAATATAGAAAGGATCATGCCGTTGACTGCGAACAGCGAAGTATCAGGTCCTTGCATACTGATCAGGACCTTCAGATTTCGTCAGGAAATTCTACAGCATTCAGACTTATACCAGGAGAAATGTGAAGGCCGAGATCTGATTGTGCAGATATACAAGTTGATCTTTCTTAGCGGTTTAAACGTATGCTCGGGTCCCATACCGCAAGAAACGGTCAGGAGATAAGAGTAAATTGATTAAAATACGATTCATCAAGCTCCGATATTCATGAATATCTACCGCTCTTTAGAAACCACTTGCGAATATGCTCATGTATCTGTTTCCTTAGACTGGCTCCGGTCTGTAGTGACTATTTTTTTTCTAATAATGCTGTTTGATAATCCAAAATAAAACCAAAATAATATCATGACTATAAAGGCGGGTCACTAAATAAAACCAAAATAATATCATGACTGAAAGGCTGGTCACCAGATTTTACTGTACGAAACCATTCTCCAAATGATCATGGATTGGTAGTCGTTATCGTGGAAGCTGTGTACAGACAGCTCTAAGTGTTCGCATTTGTCACTGACTTTTTCGCGCGACGCCGTCAAAATATATTTACATTTAATCAAGTAAGTTCTTTTCTTTTTATCATTATAGACGCACACAGAGTGCAAAAACAACCTTACGCAATAGAGAGGCTAAAATTCTTAAATCAGTCTTCGCATTTCCTCAGTCTGATTAGAACAACCCTTCGCTCTCTCAGAATCAACGGACACTGTAAATATGCCTTTGAACAGAGAAGGCATAGATCAGCCTGCGCGGCCGCGCAGGCTGATCTATGCCTTCTCTGTTCTCCTATAACAAAAGACATTTTTTTTTTCAAAAGCCCCCATCATAAACAATAGATACACGTGTTTTACTATAGTTCTAACGATTTTCCAACTCCCCCTGGACTTGTATGGCTGTCTGTACTCTGGAAGAAGCAATTAAAATACGCATAGCCTTATAATACAACTGTCACTATAATGTTCATTCATGTTTCAGTATCGTAATAATTGGATTGAAGTCGCGTCTTGACAGTGTCCCGTCTTATGGCTTGTATTTTCAAATTGCTCATGCCCTATCCAAACTGTGCATGTGCTTAGTTGGACCAAGAATTACACACTTGGATTATTTTCTTTTGTCATCGGTCTTGGGTCAGCTTATGACCGTAGCGATTTAGAGTGGTCAGGGGAATGTATTACGCACGTGCCTTACGACCTATGTTCATAACACGGACCGTTTAATAAATAAGTCACAGCAGAAGAAAATGTACCTTAACGTCGGCGCCCAGTAAAGTCTTAACCTTAACAACTCTCTGGGCAAATTAAGCAAACGACATATTTGTGATATTTTTTTCTTATTTCTCCCAGAAAAAAGGCTTTGTCGTTACATGCAAATTGTTTCCTTTGCATGGTATATCAAAACCTTTTTCCGGGATAATCAGAAACCTGGTGAATTTTGGTCCAAGCATGCTAAGCGTTAAATCTTTCCGCGCAGTCTGGTCACGTGACATATTCTACATTATTCAAGACGACAATATAGAGTCCGATAACTGTGTATGAATACACGTGCGGTTTGTGAGCTGTGTTGCTCGTAGCTTACATGCGTAAATAGCATTTCTTTTTTTTTTTTAATTTGCAGATCAAATAAACTCTTGAATTGATTTTCTCTGTTGTAATTGTAGCAAACTAAGTTGCGTCAACCACAACAGACTTACTAATGAACCATCACCTTGTAAGTACATTTAAGCCGCTACGTTAGAAAACGTACCTTTGGACGTATGCGCCAAGCGAAGATTCAGATCAGCCTGCGCATGCGCGCAGTCTGATCAGAATCTTCACTGGGCGTATTTTGGATAGCCAAGGGTGCAAAGTTTCTTCATGCGGACATCGTAGACTCTGATCAGACTGGTTTGATGTGCAGGCTGATTTGAGTCTTCGTTGTGCGCACATGTCAGAAGGTACGTTTTCTCTCGTTGTGGCTCATTTCTTCCTCTGTATTGTTTGAGTGATTCATTTCCAGCGCTGTCTGATGAAATTGTTGTAATAACTGGTTAGCCCTGGACTGGTGCCAGCTAGACAGTCTACAACATTTAAATCCTTGTTATGTCTGCTTTGTGTGACGCAAATGGCAATATAGTTGACATGGAGAACACAATATGAGTTTTAATGTGAATGATAAGCTTAAGAGCTATTGCTGCCATTTTGCAATGAGAGACAATGGTTGAAGACAGGAATTTGCCGTACTAGAACTGAAAACTTTGACTTCTTCTGAATTCCTTTTTTGTATCAGCTCATTCATGTGTCTGTTGTAATTGTAGATGTGTTATATATACGAATAAAATGTTTTTAAACTATCCATTTCAGAAAGAAGGAAAGAATGAGCTCCCATGTGGAGCATATTCTTTCTTTTAAGATTAGCCCCTACCATAGAAGGGATTCAATTACTAAGGAATTGTTAATAGCTAAACTTCGGGTTGTCACGAAGTGACAAAATCTTCGGTGTATTCACATCACGAAAACATGCTATATATTATTGTGACCCCCTTAAACCTCACTTTTATATAGTAAATCTGTGGTTTACAGGGGTATGCATTATTTTTCTTATTTCTGCTCAAAACATAGATTGTGGGTACTCGTTAGAACTATCTCGCCGAGGCGGTTCTAACGAGTACCCACAATCTATGTTTTGAGCAAAAATATGAAAAATATCAGATTTTTTATCTAAAAATTTTCATTTTTGTGGTAAAGTTTTCAGTATATTTGAATATGATTTCGTAATGAATCGATTACAAAGAAGAATGCATTGCGGGTGAAATGGTTCAATGTCAGAAAAAAAAACCGGATATTTCCTCTGAGCGAAGAGCAAAGATCGAGGCCTACTGTACTTTGGCACAGATGGGCGAGAGCTTTGCTATTCTACTGACAAATGATAGCAGGTCAAACCATAAGGCTTTGAGGAAGAAGCGTGTTTACATTGACCATGCTCAGCTTGACAGAGTCCCTGACTGCTTTTGGGAATAAGTTGGCTTTCCTAGTGTCTTAAATATTGCTTACGATAAATGTCCTAAAAATTCATACACCAACGTTTCTGATAAAATGGCATATGCAAACAGTGCAGACCCTGATCAGATTGCACCTTAAGGAGCAGTCTGACCAGGGTCTACACTGTTTGCAATTCCACTAAGTAATGAGAATAGAAGTAAGTATAGAAATAAAAAACAACAACACAATTTAGACATAAGAACTGAGGATTAAAGTGTTCGAAATTTTAGGACATTTACCGTAATTGATGGAACAATTTCATGTCCATTTGTATTGTAAACACGATGCTTATTAGCCATGTCGTTTAGCCTTACCGTATTTTTGACAGGTAAGCTTGAGTAAACAACGTAGATCCAAATGGATGATTGGCAAACAGTGTATATCCATAACGCTACGTCTGATCGGGATCTACACTCTTTGCTACTCATCCAGCAGAGCTTTAGACACGTCAACATGAAGTAAAATGGACTTCTTCAAATTTTAGGACAATTATGGCAAGGAGTCAGTGTGAACGATTACTAACGGCGAAGAACAAGTCTATCGGCTGTCTCTGTGTATACAAATGCTAGCTAGCACAAGCGGACTTGCAACGGTCACAGCAGCCCATAATTCAGATATGTTGTGTGTACGTGCAGACAGATTGAAATCCTCGCTCTGAATGGCTTCCTCGTGATCTTACTATTCTTCATGCGAACAACAAATATACTTATAGAACGTGGCAACGCAGTGGTTAGTGTATGCACATGCTGCTGGCGCTACAGGCCCCGGGTTCGATCCCCGCTCGAGTTGTGTAATTTATTGTGGGCGAACATGCTCCACTAGCATAATTTGCTAATGTTTATATAGTGCACAATTCTTAGGATCTTGATGTTAATTGGACGGCCTCTGTACAGGGAGAAACATCTCCTGTGTAGGTTGAAATTCCTACTGCTGACACAGAATCGCTCTCTAGTGGTCCACCCCACAAAACTGGCACCGTGCTAGTAATAGTCGAATACGACCGAACTGCAGTAATAGTAGCATAGGTTTAACGCACTGATACTGGTGAATATTGCCTCGAGTTGGGATATCAAAGGATCTTTGATATCCTAAATTGAGACAATATTCACCAGTATCAGTGCAAAATTCCTTTTAAATTATATAGCTACACATCTTTCGCGTATTTTTTGTTGCTTGTAGTCTTAAAATAGGCTTTTTTTTTTAATCAAAAATCCAGAGTCTGCATAAACGCGTGTCACATGTTGGCGTGTTGTCAATGCACGAAGCCGTCGTCAAAATTAACGTCATGTAACTGTAATAGTCGAAGGGATCCAAATAAATGTGCGATATCCTGTAAATATTATCTGCACGTTTACTCCTCATAACTCCTCGGATTTTATCGCACATTTTAATCAGTCAGTACATATAGCTATGTAATAAAAGAAGATACTGCACTGTTTAAAATGTTTATTAGAACCGCGAAGATTGATCAGCTTGTATATTTCAGTGGGCTGATCTAGTCTTCGCCTATGCCACATTGTGGACTGTTCTACGCCACGGCTCATTTGAAATTGTCGGAGAGAAAAAATATCTAGGTTAAATAACATCTGTATCTTCATTTCCAGGAATGTGCAAGTCAGATAAAATTCAAATGAATGAAATAAAAGAATGAACTGGATGTAGGTGACCTGATTACAACGACTGTCTAATATATTTTCCAGCCGGTACTGGCAACATATTACGAAATGATTGGCAGTTCAACCGTTAAAACATGTCTGAAATAGTCAGACTCAATAATCCCTTACGTACAGTGTCTATCTGCAAAAGGGAGAGAGAGTGAACATGAACATTAAAAAACCATACCTATATAATTTTGACCCCCTCAAACCCCACTTTTATATAGTAAAACTGGGGTTTACATCGGTATGCATTATTTTTCTTATTTCTGCTCAAAAACATAGGCGAGGTGGTTCTAACGAGTACCCATAATCCATGTTTTGAGCAGAAATATGAAAAATATCAGAATTTTTGATCTGAAAACTTTCAGTTTTTGGTGGTGAAATTTTCAGTATATATATATACATGTATATATTTGAATAGGCGTGTTTTCGTAATGTATAGCCGGGCCACAGCATTTCCTATCAGATGCCTGGTGCGCCCAGTGAAGACTCAGATCAGCCCGATCAGAGACTTCCATGTCCGACTGATGACACTTTCGATCCTTGGCTACACACAGGGTGCCCTGCGAAGACTTTGATCCGACTGCGTGGATGCTGGGGGCACATGCAATACTATATATAGACACCGCTTCGAACCATCAACAAACAAGAAAAAATAAGTCCGATCTCAGTCGTGTCGCTTTGCGATTCTGGTGTTTTCAGTAATTTAATGACTGAATAACGGATGAACCCAAAACTATCCGGAATACGAACCCAGATTTATCCATCGTTACGTAACGTACCTAGGGCACACTATAGCAGTAGCAATCATAATGCATCTCGTTGGAACACGAAATACAGGCCCCACCCTCACCCTAAGCCACCGGGTAAACGTTGAATGGCATAAAACGACATTATAAACGCAACACTTCTTCGAACAGAACGAACAAGAAACAAAAACTGCAAGCAAATACCGCTTTGAACGGTCACAAAAGCAAATTCACATTGTCTATAGGCCATATTATTTATTCATGTGAATGATAAATAAAAATTTATAGTGTTGTCTTTGGCAAGATAGAACACATAAAAAGGACAAAAACAGGAGTCTCGGTGTGATTGAGACTCATCATATGACACCCTTGTAATTGGCATGGCTGTATAATCCCGGCTTTAGCGGAACTTTATATTCCAAGATACCACAATATGCTCAATGATCCTAACAAAATAAAAATATAAATTGCACTGTGATAAGTGTTGCCACTGATAATCGATCATCAGTCACCTTTGCCTCTTGCGACTGATGATCGAAAAGGTTTTTTTATAGTCGACTAATCGGAAAAATCAATTTTTAGAAACATATTTTGCTCACGTTTTATTTTATTTCTCCAGACAGAACAAAAACAAGCCTTTGTAACAGTGATCAGCAGTGACATGCATACTGGTCATAATAACCACTGTTTCTATTGTGACGTCCATTAAACTATACCCGGCGGGCACATGACATTTATACCATCACGAAAACATACCTATATAATTTTGACCCCCTTAAACCCCACTTTTATATAGTAAAACTGGGGTTTACAGGGGTATACATTATTTTTCTTATTTCTGCTCAAAAACATAGATTGTGGGCTCGTTAGAACCGCCTCGGCGAGGCGGTTCTAACGAGTACCCACAATCTATGTTTTGAGCAGAAATATGAAATTTATCAGAATTTTTCGTCTGAAAATTTTCATATTTTGGTGGTAAAATTTTCAGTATATTTGAATAGGCGTGTTTTCGTAATGCAACGACGCATTAACGGCGATGCATCATCATATACGTCATGACTTTTCTTCGACGTTAATGCGACGTTGTATAATCGTTATGTGCACACTAGGTATATACAACTGTTCGTACAGCGTTTATAACAGGAGTTTTAAAAGTAGATATTCGGTATAAAATACATGTCAAAACGTTTGTTCCCTGATAATTGTCATTGATTACGGGCACTTTATCAGAAGCTATTTTAAGCTGAACTAATTTCTCTATAGAACATAAGGTTATATTAGATTCTATTATGGGCTAATTAGATTTACAGCTGATGATACCTCCTCGAATTTCACTGTATAATGATGACTCCACGCAGCCTTGCTTTAACATCCCTGCTATAAATTCTAAAAAAAAAAAAAAAATCAATACGGCTCTTGGCCGACTTCCCACGCACTGGTATTATTATTTCCTTTGGGATACGGTTTTTGAGAGTGGAAAAAAGGTCTCAGTTAATTCAGTGAAACGAATAATCGATGTAAAATGTTATACGTTTTTAATGCAAGAGATAAAACGTGACTTCATTGATCTCTCAAATATTTTATCATAGAAATGATTCTGGTCTAGCCATACACTCAAGATGTGTTCTAAAACGATTGAGTTTCATATATTTTATTTTTGAAAGTACAACTGAGCTAATTATTTATCAAATTCCACTTTCTGTTAAGGAAAGTTCTAAGATAAAAAATAATATGACATTCCTGTAATCTTACTAGCTTCAAAATATAAATAAGGATGCCCCGGAAATGCCACAACCACGAAATTCAGTCATCTTCAGGTACCAAAAGAAGAGAGATGAGGAGCAAATATTATTGCATTCGGCCTCGGTTTTCAACACCTCCCACGGGACCTGGCGAATGTTAATGCATGAAAAACCATGTTTGATCCCTATAATTACAAAATAAATGCCACGTATGAACCACCGACGCACGAACGAAGAAGAATTGCAACAGAGGAAAACTAATGGGGGACTCAAACGTGTTTTACTCGCACAAAACCTCATGTCTAATAACCGCGTTTTCATCATTTTGTTGCGCGGTTTCTCATGTATATAATAAATAACAAATACACAATGTAAGTGCAGTTACTCACAGAAAACACTGATCCTTTGAGATCGTTTAACTTGCCATTTACTGGCATGAAAGGAACTGGTTGTATCTGATGCGTTGTATTTCTGTGAGATTTCGTCTATCATTACTGACAATGACCAATCCTAACTGTGTGATGTGTTATTATTTGTATGTTCTAAGATGGCTGATGAGACCAATCTTAGCTCTAAACTGTCTGTTGCAGATAGAACAAGAGAGGTCTGAGGAAGAAAGCTCTGATGGTGATGCCTTAGCTCTGGCTTTCCGCTGTGCGCGTTTCTGCTCGGCTTCGCTGATTCGTTTTTTTTTTTTCGTATTCACCAGCTCCCCTTTTTATGAGGCCTCGCCACTTTGTACGATCTTGTGCAGTCTGTTCCCATGACTCTGTTGGTATGTTGAAGTCTTTAAGGGGGGCTTTGAGGGTGTCCTTGTATCGCTTCTTCTGACCACCATGGGAGCGTTTTCCGACTTGAAGTTCTCCATAGAGGATTTTCTTTGGCAAACGTTCATCAGGCATTCTGGTAACATGGCCTGTCCATCTTAACTGTGCCAATTTCAGAAGAGTATGTATACTCTGCATCTCTGCCCTTTTCAGGACTTCTGTATCTGGAATCCTGTCTTGCCACTTGATCTTTAGAAGTTTTCTAAGACAGCTTGTATGGAAGTGGTTCAGTCTTTTGGCATGCCGTTGGTAAACTGTCCAAGTTTCGCATGCGTATAATAGTATTGGCAGCACTACCGATCTATACACTTTCAGCTTTGTGTCAAGTCTGATTCCACTTCGGTCCCAAATACTTCCACGTAGCCGGCCAAATGCTGCACTAGCTTTGGCAATTCTAGCATTGACTTCATCATCAATGTGCACAACTCTAGACAATGTGCTTCCAAGGTAGGTGAACTTGTCTACCACTTGCAGTCGTTGATCTTTCACTGTGATGGTAGGCTCCTTGTAAGGCTTTCCAGGTGCTGGCTGATATACTACCTCAGTCTTTTTGATGCTGTTTGTGAGATCATAGCTGTCACATGAATCAGATACTTGATCCACACCTTTTTGCATTTTCTCCTCTGTTGGAGCACCCTTTGCCATGTCATCAGCAAAGAGGAACTCGTCTAGCACCTCTGTCTGCACCTTAGAGTTAGCTTGCAACCTTCTTAGGTTGAAAAGTTTCCCATCAAAGCGATACCTAATAGGTATACCATTGTCACCATCCTGGAAAGCATCTGTAAGCATGGCAGAAAACATCATGCTGAACAGTGTTGAAGCTAGTACACAGCCATGCTTAACTCCATTTGTCACAGAAAATGGATCAGAAGACTCGCCATCATTTTGGACCCTTGCAAGCATACCATCATGGTACTGCCGCACCAGAGGTCATGTGTTTGAATGTTCTGTATTTCTGTAAACGTACTCCGAAATATTCATATGCCGATTAAGCCATACATGTTCAACAAATCAAACCTGTCGCAATTCTCAGTATTTCTTCATTTCCAACCCATTTCTGTTAGGACATCATTGTTAAACCGATTCGATGTCTACCAAAACAGTAAAAGTAGTTCCGGTAACCAGCAATACAAATACCGTTCGTCCACGACCGAAGGTCGCAGAACAATCAAACACATGACCTCCAGGTTGTGGAGGTGAATGCATGTGTCGTCTTGCACTCCTGTTAACACCCGCCCTGTTTCCATAGGTCGAAATAGTAAGGAAAATGTACAAGATATACCACAATAACTGAGCATGAACTACCCTTTCACGGGACGCTGTCCATACATACAGTCGACTCTCGTTATGTCGAATTCCAAGGGACTCTCTGAAATTCTTCGGGATATCCGTACTTCGACATATCAGATTTCCAGAACTGAGGAAAAACTAATTCGATTAACCACATTTAACAAATATATGTATAATTAGACTCTTGAAGTTAGAGATATAATGAAAATATTGTAAAAAAGTAGTTGCGGTCATGGTACCAAAGCCGTAATCAAAGAGGAGAAATTATTTTTTACATGTTATTAGATTTTCATGTTTAGGCATGGACCAGATTTTCCCTTCGAGATAAGAGGTTATTCGAGATAAGCGAGGTCGAGATAGCGAGAATCAACTGTATTTACATTTAGATAAGTTCTTTATTTTTTTATCATAATAGATGCACACAGAGCGAGAAAAATACCCTTACGCAATACAGGGACTAGAATTCCCGGATCTCTTCTTTGTTTATGCGTCTGTGGTTTAATATGTGGCGTTTCTTTTTTTGTTTTTTTTTTCTCTCATTTGGTCTTCATCTCTCCTTCTTGTGGTGCCCGGGAGGGTTGTGCTTCGTGATTGTGGCATTTCCGGGGAAACTGTACTTATATTTTTGCACTGGTGCAGTCAGGGCCCAGTAGTTCAAAACTAACGATACCTTTAGTTAACGTATCGTTAAAACTTTGATCATTAAATATGGCATACATGCTAATATTTTTTGCTGAAAAAAAAACGTGAATAGCTTTTGCATTTGCAAAAGCTACTCACATTTTGTTTTCAGCAAAAATACATGTGAATTAGATATTTTACTTACTACGTTTAACCACTAGCGAGCTCGTTAAGCTAACGATGCTTTGAACAACCGGGCCCTGATTAGGAGGAAAAGTGACTAAAATATAATGGATAAAACATACTACGCAAAACAACGAAAATCAAAACAAACAATTCTCGCTTCCGCGATTACGTGATCACAATGCCACACAAGACCCACAAAACAAAACAACAAAACATTTAGCAGGGCAAAATATTGGGGAGATAACTCAGCGAGCAGCCACAAAGCTTCACAAATAACGAACAATACAAGAACCACAACCTTAGAGCGGTTGATAAAACGTCGGGGATTAAATTGATTTTACCGGTACCAATTCTTCATCCTAGGTTCAAACATACAAAACAAGCAAAGCACAAAAAGAAAAGAAACAGAAAGCAAATTAGGTAGCATATTTGAAGGTTACAGCAATGCTAGCACCAGAACTAGAAAGCACGGCACACGAGAACAAAACAGAAAGGAATGTAGACAACAGTAAACGGCAGTGGGGTAACCAGAACGGAATATAAGGATCTATCATTGACGTGAGGGGTAGATAGAAAAAAATCCATCCCGAGGATCACTTTCTGGCATCACTCGACTTGCCGAGTGATGCCAGACAGTGAACGCTAGGGGCTACTTATTAAGGCAAAAATGGATCGCGAAGGGCTACTCTTAAAGGCAAAGAGAGCAATTCTTTTCGTTAAGAATAGCCCCTATTTCAGAAGCAATAAATTCTTTCCTTCAAGACCAGACCCTATGGTAAGGAAGCAAAATATTTCTCGTTAAATTGTTTCTCATTATAAACACAGTCGAACCTCAATGGCTCGAACATCTTTGGGACCATGGAAATTCGTTCGAGACATGGGTAGTTCGAGCCACTGAAGGTTAATCATGGCGCCAAGTCAGGAAGCAAATAGCGATAATTTAGGGAAATATTTTCGATTTTCTACACACTGATTGTATGTTGAGTGTACTCATTAGAATCGCCTCGATGAGGCAATTCTAATGAGTACACAAAATGTACATTACCACGATAAAATAAGAAAAAAAATCCCTAAATATTTGTTTCCTTGAGCTATTGGAAGGATTTTGTAGGGACTGAAAAATGAGTTCGAATAATCCAGGGTAAACGAGCCATCCGGGTTCGAGCCATTGAGGTTATACTGTATTTTTCTTGTGCATGTTAAGCATGGTACGCATATGAGTAGTGCATAACGAGCGCTTTGCCTATGAACGAGTGACTATTATGCTCAAAATTCAAACAAGACTTTCGCTCAAATTTGCTAAGAAGCCTGAGGGATGTTATATACAGTCGACTCTCGTTATCTCGAATTCCAAGGGACTCTCTGAAATACTTCGAGATATCTGTACCTCGACATATCAGATTTGCAGAATTTAGGAAAAAATAATTCGAACAACCACATTTAACAAATATATAAGTATGCTATTGGACTCCTGAAGTTAAAGATATATTGAAAATATTGTGGAAAAGAGGAGAAATTGCTCCAAAAGGAGCAATTTCTCCTCTTTTCCACAATATTTTACCTATTGTTAGATGTTCATATTTGGGCAGGGACCGGATTTTCATTTCGAGATAAGCAGTTATTCGAGATAAACGAGTTCGATATAGCGAGAGTCAACTGTATTTTTTCATTATTACTTCGGAACAGACTCAATCGAGCCGAATCTGATTATGTCTGATTTGTTACTTGTTCTGTATTTCAAAGGTATTCCTGTTTCAGAATATTTTTTTTGGCGAGGGCCACAAAGCCTAACAAGGCACCAAAAGCACAAAATCCGTCGCTTTAGAACAGTCAGTGGTGAAGACTCGAATCTGTTACTTAGTGTCAAATACTTTGCTTAACAGTAGTAAGTGATATGGTATCTTTGATGCCATGCGACGGTTTAAAGGTGAATCAAAATGTTCTAAGGAAAGACTAGAATCACAATGCACATCACGAAAACATGCCTATATAATTTTGACCCCCTTAAACCCAACTTTTATATAGTAAAACTGGGGTTAATAGGGGTGTACATTATTTTTCTTATTACTGCATAAAACATAGATTGTGGGTACTCGTTAGAACCGCCTCGCCGAGGTGGTTCTAACGAGTACCCACAATCCATGTTTTGAGCAGAAATATGAAAAATATCAGAGTTTTTTATCTGAAAATTTTCAGTTTTTTTTGGAGGTGAAATTTTCCATATATTTGAATAGGCATGTTTTCGTAATGACAGCTTACCCAAGATACCTAGAGTAGATATGCAAACACAAATACCAAACACCAAACGGACAGCCGCTAACCAAATGATCACAAATGAACTGCAATAGTAGTTAGAATAGAATATACGAGCAGCCTTATGGGAAAATGTATCTTCGGACATGTGGGTTTGCGCAATCTGATCAAAGCCATCGCTGTCCGCCATAAGAAATCTTTGATTTTTCATCACGAAAACATGCCTATATAATTCTGACCCCCTTAAACCCCACTTTTATACAGTAAAACTGGGGTTTACAGGGGTATACATTATTTTTTTTATTTCTGCTCAAAAACATAGATTGTGGGTTCTCGTTAGAACCGCCTCGGCGAGGCGGTTCTAACGAGTACCTACAATCTATGTTTTGAGCAGAAATATGAAAAATATCAGAGTTTTTTTATCTGAAAATTTTCAGTTTTTTTGGAGGTGAAATTTTCTATATATTTGAATAGGCGTGTTTTCGTAATGTGGATATCCAAAGAGTGTCCAGCGAAGACTGGCCAAATCGTTCGGCTGTCTCAGTTGGCAGTGCGTACATGATGAAAGTTACATTTTCTTAGGTTTAAAATGAGTCTGATACTGTCTTTTCATACAAATCGCCATAATTCTAGACGGACAAAGTCCCTTCTACGCAGCGGATGTGTGGACTGTTATTGTCTGCTTAAATAAAGTACTATTTTCTTTGGTTTTGAAATTAACAAACTGCTTTTGATAAGGGAGGCAACATTCACTTTAGAGTGCTCTCTCTCATCAAAGTGTACCCATTTCCCTTAAACATTTGAAAATCTTTATAAGCAAGAAACAATGCTATTTAAGGGCATTGGATACACGTGGTAGAGCTTCAGCCATTTTACAAGGAAGATAACTTTTATGATCCCGTGTTTGAATTGCCTCGCACGATACCCCTTCTGAAAAGGGGTCTACTCTAGAGTAGACAACTTTTCCGAAGGTGGCAAAAACAAGTTTGACAGAGTTGTTGAAAGTGTTGCAATTTCCTTTAATTACTGTTAATTCAAGGTAAATTTATGAGCATGCCTAACATACATAAACATGCAACTGCACGCAAACGGATTCTTACTTTCTTTGATGTATGATAAAAGCTATTATTGTCGGTCGTTCCAAGCAGACTGAAAACTTATTAAGTGTAAATATCTATTTAATCATCTAGCTAATGGCATTTTTGGCTGCAATGTCACTATTTGTTTGTGTTAAAAGAGAACATAACGTACTCTAAAAGTACACTAATATTGTGTTCGTATTGCATTTGAAGAGATTTGGATCAACTTGGCAAGTCTGATAAAAATAGATTCCTTCTAGAAGGGGCTACAATAACTCTGGATATAGGAGCATTTTGTTTTCTTTTTTAAGCTTTTCCATTTCAGGGGCTTTAGCAAGGTAGATAGACCAAGAGTTATCTCCCCAATACCAAAAATAGCGGAAAACCTACCAATTGCATCCAGCCCCCTTAAAGACTATTGAACTTGCTGTGTTTGCTATTGTTCAGTGTAATTTAATTTTGCAATAAGGTACATAAATGTTTAATTCTGAACTAGATTGACTCTTACATAACTCGGTTATCGGTGAGGTTGTAAAATGTACCTTGAAATAGGGCTTATGCCATATTTGTCCTAAGTATTCGGAGAGAACCTGTATTATATTAAATTTGAAAATAAAGTTCTCCTGAAAGGGAATTGTTACATTTTCAGCGGGTGGGGAGGTTTTACTACCCGACTTAAAAAGAGCTTTAGTCTACAAAGGACAAAAAAAAAAAATGCCCACGACGTCTCTGAAAAGTGGTCTGCTCAAAAAGAAAAGAATTTGCTACCTTTGGTAGCAAATTCTTTCCTTTAAGAGTAGACCCTTTTTCTGACTGGAAGCAAATTATTTTCTTTTAGGGTAGATCCTTTTTAGAAGGGATTTGATGTGCAGAAAAGCAAAACAGAAAGTACAAAACTGGTCACTTTTGGCGGAAAATGTGGAAACTCTACCTCTTACTTTCGCTCGCGCGCTAATGACTGTTGATTTCTCACCCGCGCAATGGTGACGCTTATTAGATTCTAAACTAATTTAGGCATTTCCTAATCAGGTTCTAATGTTCTTGTTGCGAACTTTTGCGACCCGCATCAGATCATGGCTTTTACTAGGTCCTCAACACGTTTCTACTAATTCTGTCACTACGTTTACAACCAGGGCCCAGTTGTTCAAAACTTAACGAAGATGTTAGCTAACGTGACGAAAAATTTCTATCGACGTTAAAATTTCTATCTTGAAATAAGGTAAATACATTGATATTTTTGCTGAAAAAAATGCAAAAATATCTCTGAATTTGAAAACACTAGCTACAACAGTTATCGAGGTTGTCATTAATGAGTCTGTTAAGCTAACGATGCTTTGAACAACTGGGCCCTGAGCGTACTATGATGAGCCTCTAAGTGAGGAAACGTATCTTCTGACATGTGCGCCCAACGAAGACTATAATCAGCGCAGTCTGATCAGGGTCTTCTTTATCAGCCGTTAAGAATGTTTACATTTTCGGCTATCCAAAATGCGTCCAGTGAAGATTCTGATCAGACTGTGCTCCGCGTATATATCCGAAGGTATGTTTTCTGAGGTTGTGGCATACAGTTGACTCTCGCTATCTCGAACTCGCTTATCTCGAATAACCGCTTATCTCGAAGTCAAAATCTGGTCCCTGCCTAAACATGAAAATCTAACAACAGGTAAAAAATATTGTGGAAAAGAGGAGAAATTGCTCCTTAGGAGCAATTTCTCCTCTTTTCCACAATATTTTCAATATGTCTAACTTCAAGAGTCCAATTCAGATCTATTTATTAAATATGTTTAATCGAATTATATTTTCCTGAACTCAGCAAATCTGATATGTCGAGGTACGGATATCTCGAAGTATTTCAGAGTCCCTTGGAATTCGAGATAACGAGAATCGACTGTATATACTTTTAAAAAACGTTTATAGTATTATTTGCTTGTATTGATAATCATTGCAATATCTTTTGCGTTGACAAGACAACAGCTGTTCATTGTACCACTAAGTTGCCTTTGACTGATGGTACGTGTGAACTAGAGTCTATAGATGTTATTACGTTTCCGAAATGATCGGATTTCATTCTCTTAAAATGACATTGAAACTTCAATATGTTTTCTATTAAATATGTTTATACTTAACATTTTGAATTCAGTTTCGTTCAGTCGACTCTCGTTATCTCGAATAACCGCTTACATGTATCTCGAAGTGAACACCTGGTCCCTGTTTAAACATGAATATCTGACAACAGGTAACAAAATGATGTGGAAGAAAGGAGCAAATGCTTTTTTTTTTACCAATATTTTCAGTGCATCTCTAACTTAAGGAGTCAAATTACATATTTATTTTTGAAATGTGCTTGTTCGATTTATTTTTGCTCAGTTCTGCAAATCTGATATTTGTTGGTAATTTTGAGATTTATTAGCAGGACAAATTTCATGCTCAGTATCTCGTAACACCGGGGCCTGATCTGCATTACAACCAGGTTAGTTGATCTGGTCTTCGCGTTTCTCGG
Organism: Anodontia alba; assembly: GCA_964016985.1. NCBI lineage: Eukaryota > Metazoa > Mollusca > Bivalvia > Lucinida > Lucinidae > Anodontia > Anodontia alba. The sequence goes on along the minus strand of OZ024826.1, from coordinate 101,974,188 downwards.
GCTTGTTTGTCTGAATACTAAGTTTAAATACGGTAGCTGCCTTTATCGTAATTGTCATCGTCGGGAACAGGAAGCCAATATAATAGTAGTTTATATGTTCAAAAAATGTGTAACGGTATACTATTAAAAAGAATGTATGGTATTGTCAGACATTTGACCTACAAATAAGGACAAGTATTTATAGGTACGTATACAAACCTTATGCACCGTAACGCGACAAAACGTATCTTTTGACATATGCGCCTAACAAAGACTTAGTTCAACCGTCCGCACAGTCTGAGCGAAATGTTCGCATACCGGATGAAGAAACTATGCGTCCTTCGCTATCCAAAATGTGCCCAGCGAAGATTCTGATCAGACTGCGCAGATCTGAATCTTCGCTGTGCGCACATATCCGAAGGTACGGCTTATACGGCTTTTACGTGGTGCAACATAAAAAGACCTGTACCGCATAGGCGGACAACAAAGGACCAACTCGTCCTGTGCATTTGTGTTTGCGCTGTCTTAAGGCAGCGTTATCTGAGATTCAATTAATGCTATAGAATATATAAAAACGGAGAAAGCTTTGATCAGACTGGGAATTCACCGTGTATATATGACAAAGGGCCCTTTTCTCACGTTAGCGCATCATATCATATTAAAATTATTGTAGATCATAGATCTTCAACGTCAGAAAACGTGCATGCGGACATGTGCGCCCAGCGAGGATTCAGATCAGCCTTCTCATTCGCGGTTTGATCAGTATCTTCCCGTGCGCATTTAAGATAGCCAAGGATGCAGTTTCTTCCTGCGGACAAATAAGATTAAAAAAGACTCTAATCAGACTACGCGGATGCGCAGGCTGATTTGCGTCTTCGTGGGCGCACATATCAGAAGGTACCTTTTTTCGCTTTGGGACTCATATTGTGCGTAGATAGTAACTGTAAATGATAAAGTTCTTGTTTGATGTTTTATGTAATTGTTGGCCTAGTATATTAAGTAAACAGACAACCTTCTGTCTCCGCCAGACAGACTGTAAACAATTAAAACGAACAGCGACTTAAAACGTACCTTGCCGCTAATGCAAACATAGAGGGCAAAAAGCCAAACCCGGTATGCATATTCGTTTTGTCTCATCGAAGTACGCGCAATCTTAAGTTTCTGATATTTATGCAAAACACGAAACCCAGTGACCTCCTTGCCATACGAGTACGCGGGCAACCAAGATCCACATCAAACTCTCGGGGTTGGGGGGGGGGGGGGTGGTAACTTAGGGGTAATTTTGGTACGGGTGTGCGAGCCAGTATTTCAAAACCTACCCCATTCATATACCTGGCCTTTGAAAAAACGGACCCATTCATATACTTGAACATCCAAAATGTTGACCTATTCATATACTGCCCATTGATTTTTTGTACCAATTTTTGCTGGTTGTTAGACAAATATCACAGTCAATTCATGTAATACCAAGCGGATAAGCAGCCTCGAAAATTCTGTGAGCGAAAAATATGTGCATATACCAGGAAAGCATCATTGGGGCCTTTCACATAGGAATCCAGAAAAATTGGGCCATTCATACACTTTTTGTTGAAAAAAGGGGGCCAATCATACACCTGGCAGTGCTGAAAAAGGGGGCTATTCGGCACGCACATCCATACTATGTCATATATAGGAAGTTACCCCGCCCCCCCCCCCCCCCCCCCCCCCCCCCCCCCGAGATCAAACTGAGCATTTGCCCGCTATAATCAGCGTATTCGTTGTCTGTTTATAGACCCAGTGGATACTGAAGAATATCGTTATTTACTCTTTAGTATTGCAACCGACAGCCTGAGCAAACAGTGTAGACCGTGATCAGACGCCGCAAAAGCGGCGTCTGATCACGGTCTACATTGTTTGCCATTCATCTACCAAGTTTCAAACATATCAACAACTTGTAAAATGCTTTACGACATATGCTAAGGAGTAAAGGTGTCCTAATATTTAGAGTTAATACGGTTTGTCGACGAACCAAGAATGCCCTGCCAAGACTTTCCACGCTGATCGAGGCCTACTTTATTTCCATATTGCATAACGGTTTTTTTCTCTTACGTTGCGCGTCAAATGCAAATTGCACTGAACTGGCTTGCCTGAAATTGGTACATGCCGATTTCAAAATATAAGACAAAACGTCTTTCTCTTGTCACGACTTAGTCTGTTATAGACAACAGTTGCACACGTCGATTATATTTTTTTGCAGTGGCATACACCTAGTTATCTTTGACACGTATTTGTTATTTATTCCAAGAACTGTTTTTTTTTTTGTTTTTTTTTTGTTTTTTTGTTTTTTTTTTGTTTTTTTTACTTTCAATATTCGGGCAAATATGCCTGGGCAAACAGCATGGTCCACTTTGAAGCGGCTTGGTACAGTTTACCACATCCATGAATGCCTAATGTCCGAAAACGGCCCTACGCAAAATAACGTAGACACAGATCAGACGCCGCAAAACGCGTTTACATTAAATAATTGACTTTCTGTAAAAAGAAACATTAAAAAGTAAACTAGAACAGTGACTCTGCCGGGTTCAAACTCACACCATGTGAGCTCTTACCAATACGGCGATGTGGCCTAGCTCTGTAACGTCCGTCGTCTTTACCAGTAACAGAACCGAGGTCGTATATGGCATATAAACTAGAACCGACTCCCCTAAATTGAAAGTGAACCTCTGTAAAGACTGAGGTGGAATAGTGCACTAGGCATAAATTGGTTAAATCAGATATGATAATGGGTATCAAAATTAACTGATGGTTTAGGTAACTACTTTTTATGCGTTTGGTTAAAATATAAACTACTTATATTTGTAACTTTCACACGAACATTCACTATTGAAAATAAAATACTTTTGATAACCCTCTGACCAATATCTTTATTGATGAACATCCAAACAGAATTCGGTGAATAATCGCGGCAGATTCAAGAATGGTGTCAGTCATATATGGATTATTCGTGATATAGTAATCTTATTTTAACATGGACTGGTTTCAATTAAACAAAACAGTAGCTATATAAGAAAGAGCAATCACCCAAATACATTTCCACTCAATTAAATTCAACTGAATTAAAATATTAATCGATTAACCCATTGCAGTCTTGAGACCCCTGAAAGGGTAACAGGCAAACAGTGCAGATCCAGATCAGACGCCGCAGAACGCGGCATCTGATCAGGATCTCCACTGTTTGCAAATGATTTAGCTGTTTTTCTCTAGGAACATCTAAATCTCACAGTCGGACATGCCTAAAGTTGAAATTGGACTCTTCCGATGTATAGTATGGGGGAATCTATTCAGTCTACGATGGGTTAAGTAAATTACACAGTGTATGTTCAATTTGGGCCTGGGCATGCAAAAACGTGTCCTCGGGCATATGCGGACAGCGAATGCTCAGATCAGAACGCGCATCCGCACAGAGCCTTCGCTTTCAGCTAACAAATTCATTTGACAATAAAGATGTATCAATGGAGAGCAAATTCCCGGGTAATACTTTGCGCATGCGCAGTATGATTCTGAATGTTTGTACTCTGCGCATGTTCGAAGACACCTTTTCGCTTGACGTGGCCCAATATGAATTGCATACACGCCTAACTAGAGCATCATTACGAAAACACGCCTATTCAAATATATAATTTCACCCAAAAAAAAACAAAAAAAAAACATATTTTTCATATTTCTGCTCAAAACATAGATTGTGGGTACTCGTTAGAACCGCCTCGGCGAGGCGGTTCTAACGAGTACCCACAATCTATGTTTTTGAGCAGAAATAAGAAAAAATAATGTATACCCCTATAAACCCCAGTTTTACTATATAAAAGTGGAGTTTATGGAGGTCAAAATTATATAGGCATGTTTTCGTGATGATGGCTGTTGCAATAGTAGATGAACTTGACACTTGATTATAAATGAGCCGAGGAACAGCATTTCCTACAAATTACATGTGTGCCCAGCGAAGACAATTTAGTCTGCGCATCCGCACAGTCTGATCAGAGTTTTGCTATCCGCCTGAAGGCGCTGTGGGTGGTAATGTTACATTTTGTTAAATCACCAATGAAACTTCGTGTTCGTAAGGTGTCGCTATCACAATAAAAACAATACCGACTGCGTATGTTTAGTTCGTAGATGTGAAATATCTTCAGACAAAAAATGGGCCGCGGATTTTTAATTTTTATCATCTGCGCATACCTCAATTAGACGGTACATGTGCATGGGGAATGAATACATTGTCGGGAGAGCAACTCCTTCAAATAGTTTTTGCCACCTTCTGATAAGGGTTCTACTCTAAAAGGAGCAAATTCTTTCCTTTTAGAGTGGAACCCTTTTCAAAAGGCATCTGGTATGCAGGGAAGCAAACAGGAAGTCAAGAAAATTGTCTCCCTTGTAAACATGAAAGAAAATCTCCCCATAAGCGGATCTTATGTAAGATACGATACAAATATAGCATCTTTTCGCATTTTTCTGAAGGCAGCCAGTACGTTTACTGTTAACCCGACACCTGTCGGAAGAGGAGTTGCGTTGGTGGTATCTTATGATACGAAATGATATGGCTTTAGAAAAGGACCCGTTTGCGAACAACGATTGCCCAGTTCAGCCAGTTCATACACAAAGTCTGATCATGGCTTTCTCTGTTCGCCGATATATTTTACAGGGTTTAGTTATTCTATAAGCAAGCTATGCAATCGCGCAGTGCGAGCAAGGTATACGTTTCCCGCATAGACAATAAAGGCATTTTCTCTACATTGAGCACAAATTATTTTCATAAATGAGCCGCAACGTCAGGCAATGTACCTTCAGACATATGCGCCCAGTGAAGATTCAGATCAGACTGCGCCTATGCGCAGTCTGATCTGAACCTTCGCTGGGCACATTTTGGATAGCCAAGCATGCAAAGTTTCTCCATGCGATCAACAAATACTCTAGTCAGGCTGCGCGGATGTGCAGACTGATTTGTGTGTGCGTTTTGCGCACATGTCAGAAGGTACGCTGCCTCAGTTTAGGCTCAAATGATGCTGATGCTTTCTATAAAGGTATCTGATCACTATTATGCAAGCAACGTCATTTAGAGCGACCCGAGCTGACTTTAAGCAGAAACGGTTCACCTCCGTACAGCATAAGTATTTCTGAACATGGTCAGGTGAGCGTGAGCGATATATAATCTGACCGGTGCGCATGCCGATCCGAGTTTACATTGTTTACGCAGGAGAAAAGTATTATTTTACCTGTCTAGAACAATAACAGGATTCCTCATTATCAGGGCAGCAAACCTGATCGTATCACACGAAAACCGCATTTTCAGACCAGCATGTCTGCTCATTATATATACCCTAACTATTCAGATACCTAGGCCTGAGCAGAGAATGTAGATCAAGATTAAACTGTTTCTTGAGTAGTTTGTCTAAGGTCTGTACTGTTTGATATTCCGTTGCAACATTTTAGACGCCTCACCAAGTAGACAGATGGATTGGCTTTAAGAGTATCATATTGAATTTAGGTGTCCGCATGTTTTGGGTGAATTATGGTACATAATAAATGTGCCTTTTAGAATACGTGTCATGAACCATAGACCCTGATCAGCCTACTCCATTTTCACACAGTCCAGTCTGCATCTACACCGTTCGTATTTGAGATAAGGTGCCTTTATGTGTTTTGCGATTAATTATTGTTTTCTTTGGCACACACACCTGTATTGTGTCTGAGAATTTATAGCTTCAAGATTTCTTTTGTTCTACACCTGTAACACCTAAAAATGCGCAACACATACTATTACTGTGACTCATGGTTGTAGAATAAATAGTCAGCCGTTCTCAACAAACATCTTTGAGTTCGGCCGAGCTGGTTTCATATTAACGTTAGTTGAAGTCAGTTTTATTTTGTATGCACTTATATGAATTAAATAAATAATTTTTGTTCTGATATGTACCAAACAGCCTGCATCATACCAGTGCAATGTTTGGCATGATTTCTATACGGTTTTAGCCTTGGCTATATACGAGGGCTAATACTAAAAGTTACAAAGATTTAGGGGATAAGAACCGAGGAGTTCAGGAGTGCCAATATTTTACGGTATTAACAGGGCCAATATATTATGGTATTAACCAGTCGATAAGTCTTAAAACACAGTGATACTTCTTCTGTTTAGTGCTTCGACGACATCAAGATACCTGCAGATGTTGGCGCTACATTTGCAGACAGCAGTTTCGATTATCCGTTGAAATAAAGCAATATATATATATATATATATATATATATATATATATATATATATATATATATATATATATATATATATATATATATATATATATATATATATATTTTATTTTATTTTATTTTAAAGTCCGTATTTAAGTGCACGGTGAAACAAGCAACAAGTACAAAACTACTCAAAAAGAGGTTTTATTGATTTTCGACACTTTAAAAGTTGAAAACAAAAAGTTGATTAACAAAAATGTCATGAAATGTATGGTTTCACATTTGCTCTGTTACAGGTCCTTGGCCAGTCGTATTTCCCCAATACAGCAATCCTCAGGCCAACACGACTGCCCTTGGACCTGTAACAGGGTCAATATGAAAACAACAATTTAATAACAGTATAGTATTGTCCAGTTTCAAAGACATATCTTCCGAACCCAACTAGCAGTGCAGGCAGGAAAAGTAAATAAGTGAACTCAGGAGCTGGTACAATCAGATCCACATCAAGTTCTCAACAGCAAAGGGAAAGAAAGAAAAGTACAACTACAACAGCCAAAGAAAGAACAGATGGCAAGCAGAGCTGGCAAGCCTTTACCAAAAAGGTGGCAACTCTGTTACCCAAACTTAACTGACTATAGCATTAAACTTACATAATTCTTAAAAGAAAAAACATGTATAAGTAAAATACTACATAATATTTAACAAAAGGTATCATAAAGAAAGTACCGCCTTGGAACGGTCAGTAATAAATTACTTTACAGGAATCAACCCTCGCCCTCAGCTTCCATAGTGGTAAAAAAAAAAAACATATTTTCGCGGTCCGCGTGGAGGTCTTCTAACTCATCCATGAATGAGATTGAATAAAGTTTGAGATTATGAGAATTGTGAAGTTTGAGTTTAGTTCGAGAAATTACCATTTGAGCAACAACGTACTTTCTGACATGGTGCACCCGCGCTCTCTGATCGGAGTCTTTGTTGTCCGCGTGAAGAAACCTTGCATTCTTGGCTATCTAAAATGCGCCCAGTGAAGATTCTGATCAGACTGCGCTGATCTGAATCTTCGCTGCGCACACGTATCCAAATGTATGTTTCCTGACGTTGTAAAAACTTTTGTCTAATAAAGTTTATATTTTGGCAGAAAAATATTGAAATAGAAATTGTTAGTACGGATCAGACAACATATTTACACAGAAGGAAACTGGATTCACGCAGATGACATACATCCAAATAGGCAAGTCTATAGATTTTTAGTCGATTATTTACAATCAAGTCACAGTATACAAACGCCAAAATAACCTTCAGGCAGTTCTCATGTGATTATCATTGACCAATGTAATCAAACCGTGAGACGAAATCCAGGTAACGGTTATTTATAGCCGCGCGCAATTCTTGTGGCTGAGAGTCAAAGGGTTATCTGTAAAACCTTGACTGGGACATTGGCAAACAGTGCAGTCCCAAATCAGACGCCGCAGAACGCGGCGTCTGATTTGCGTCTGCACTGTTTGCTTAAATTTCAGGAAAATAAGGATTGAATGAAACAGTCTTATACCCGTAAAGGACCATTTTTCCCAGCCTACACTCAGAGACTATCGACCCTTCAGTGCTACCAGTGCTTTTGATTATTTAGACGCTGTAATTGCAGATCCGAACACTTAGCTTCATCGTAACAGTATTTTATACATTATAGCACTAAAGACTGAACATCCATTTTTATTTTAGCCGCAAAGAGCGGACTTTTTTTCTAACAAAATTCTGTAAAAAAAAAAAAAAAAACTAGAATCGATGACACTCGGAAATGCACAGCCCTCCCGAGGTACCAAGAGAGATAAGTAACAAATAATGACAAAAGAAACATGCGGAAAAATCACGCCTATAGTGTCATACGTACCTTGCTTCTATATTGTTTAGAAACATATTAGTGTGTATAAATGGTGTATTTTTGCGGTTTCCCATATACGACTCATCGAGAGAAAATGGCATTTCTTGGATAAGGAGGCAATGAAGGCCCTGATCAGAATCCGCTTTTGCGCAATATGCGCATTCTGACCAGGGGCTTCGTTGCCCGAATGCAAGTCAACCGATACTACAGGCACAGTCTATTCTGGGGTTGATGCGTAGACTTATCTGTGCCTTCGGTTTTAGTACAGGTCACAGTGCCCCGTTGCTTACGTTGTGTGTCATATGTTATGGCCGTGTGAGGGGTGCCTTTTCTCAGGTTATGCTATGGCCGTGTGGTTATTACTAATGCATGGATATTTGTTGTCGGAAGTTGCATAGAGTATATCACGTACAACCAAAGTTACAGATAAAATATAAATAACTCGGTCCAGTGAAGAGGTATTTGCGTATCCTACGCATCTTACATCTCTTCAGGGACATTTGTTGTCCATTTATAGATTCTATAGTATCGGACGATTCCACATTCTGAGAGCGATGGCCAAGATCAGACTGCGCTGCCGCGCAGTCTGATCTGTGCCATCGCTGTCCGCATATGCTAACAAACACATGCTCGCTTGACGCTTCCCAAATAGACTGTGACAGGGCAAACTGACATGCAAACGAATACGTCTCAGATCACCTTGCACATCTAAGATTCACATCAGGACCTTCGTTGCTCACTTACAAAAGCTTCCGTAATATGTCACTGATCAGATTGAGCGAATGCGCAGGCTGATCTCGTTCTTTTCTGTTCACATGTTTAAGGCGGTTTAGCTTGACACGATTCAGCTATTGTCTACTAGTTACCGGAAGTTCAATATCATTACCAAATACAAAAAAAAAAAATGATGATAATAGGTCATTATACCATATGTGTACTCCGAATGCGCAGATCTACATGCACATTCGCGCAGCCTGTTCAAGAGATTCGCTGCCCGCTTACAAACACATTGGGCACTATAGAATATATCGACGAACAGAGAAAGTCATGATCAGACTGCGCGGATAGAGGTATAGGTGTCCGCTATTTGAAGGCCTTTTTTCCACGTTGCAAACCAGAAATACAAATGTTCAAACAATTAAATAATACTGCCCTGCTGTCATTAAAATTATCAACAGATGTCTTTGTATTATTTTCTAGTTCCTTAATTAGTGTTTATATATGAAACGGTAAACCTGATGATGCCCTTTCCTTTACAATCCGAAATTTTCCCAAGGTAGCATGGTTGCTGACGTACTCTATGACCCGTTCACGGTCCAAACACTGACTTTCTGTTGGCATGATGTGCTTAAAGGCCAAGGTCCGTCTAATTTCAATCAAGGAAATCGGCCTTTACATTATTCTTAGTATTGTTTTATTAATTGTTTTGTTATAATTGTTGTTTTAAACTGGATGAACCTAAACTTAACCCTTGTCCTGCTGAATAAATTAACATGCCACGCCCTCCTCTAATTTTCAGCCAATCAGATTGCTTGATCTGGATTTTTGCTATAAATTCACATACTTAATGGCAAACAGTGCATATCCAGATCAGTTGGCTTCTTCAGAAGCCAACTGATCTGGATCTACACTGTTTGGAAAGGCAAGGTATATCCGGGTTCAGCAGGACAAGAAGTTAAATATTTAACCTAACTGTGTCTTGCGCTTTGAAAATCGATGAAGGGAATGAGTAATTGTACAGAAAAGAACCTATATTAGATTTAAACAGACTCTATGCCCTTGTCAAATCTCCATCCGTTATATTTATTGACAATAACCTCAATATTTGACTGAACCAGTTTCTTTATTTGGGTCATGTCCGACAAACAAGTGCCTAAGGGAACCGTTACACTGGGAAGGTTTTTCGCTATTTTGTTTTACGGTCTAGGTAGCTTGAGGCGACTCGTCAAAATGCCATTGTCTGTCTCAGAGTGTATCCCATTCTTAGTTACCCCAGCAGGCACATGACGTTTATACAATGTCGCATCAACGTCGATGCAACGTCATGACGTTGCATCGACGTTGATTCGAGGTTGTCTCAACGTTGCGTGCCCGCTGGGACGAACCTTGATACAATTTCAGTGGGGGTCACTCTGAGCAAATTAGTTCATCTCCCTTCCAAAGGGTAGGAGGGAGACTGGTCAAATAAAATCTACAAATGTTGTCCTTGGAAACAATGAACACATAAGAGGAAAAAAAAGGTCTGCGTCTTGGTTTCGTTTAGACTCTTCGTATAGCAGTACTTCGGCTTAAGCGGAACTTAATTTTTCAAACTATCAGGACGGTCTCAAAGATCCCAAGAAAAAAATAAGATTTGCACTGAGTCAACATTGCATATGGAGCATTTTTCTAGAGCTTGGCATTCATGGAAAACGTCTCTCCCTATTTTTAGAGAAATCACAAGAACAAAACCATATCGACGGTTATTTAACACTTACCACGATATAGGCAAATTCAGCTTCACAACAAACTGATGATATATTTTATTTTTCCTAGAAAATTAAATCTGACACTTCATACAAATCGTCTCCTAATGTTTCTTATTTTTCCTAGAACATAGGATCTGACACTTCATGCAAATTGTCTCCTTAGGAGACAATTTGCATGAAGTGTCAGATCCTTTTTCTAGGAAAAATAAGAAAAAATATTTTAGATAGCTGTCTGCTGAAATGTTTACCCATCATGCAAAGTATTAACGCCTTCACCGATGTAGACCAAATGAACCAGAACGTCAGGAAACTTACCTTCGGACATGTGCGCCCAGCGAAGATTCAGATCAACCGTCACATTCGCGCAGTCTAATCAGAATTTTCACTAGGCGCATTTTGATAAGCCAAGGACGCAACGTTTCTTTCTGTGGACAAAATGACTCTGATCCGACTGCTCGAATGTGCAGGGTTATTTGAGTTTTCGGACGGCGCACATATCAGAAGGTACATTATCTCAGATTGCGGCTCAAATAGATACTTTTGCAAACATGTGTTGACCTTGTTTGAGTCACGAGCTATCTCATCGGAATCTACAGATTGCTATTATGTTCTTGATTTAGGCCTGACACCCTTATTCTCAAAACTTGACATGTCCAAATGCACATGCAGAAAAGAATCCACAGAAACTCAACATTGAAAAAGTATGAATGTTAAAACCGGCACAATTGATAATCAGTTTGCAAAAACAATTGTGAGAAGCAGCGTCCAAGACGACCAACATAAGTAGTATAGGGCGGCACTCTAACCCCATGCACCTATACTACTAACATATATAGTATAACATTTATCCTTTTACAGCCATTTTTTTTTAATTTATATTTTTTTTTTATTTTATTTTATTTACTTTTATATTTTTTCTTTGTTTGTTGTCGTTATTTTGCTTAGGTTTTTTGTTGTTACTTTTTACTGACATCCCTGTTTGCAACACTATACACGTCCATATCCAAATCCACATCAGAAACTCAGTGGCGACAGGTTTAAGACTTCTGGAAAACTGCGAATGCGATAAAGCTCAAAAATACTTTTGACTCATCCTAAAAACAAGATTACGGACCTTCTAACAACATTCGTACAATCTGGCTGCCACGGCTGAATCTGAATCTTAAATGCGGATTACCGTGATATGTCAAATGACAATATGCTAAAACAAATCAGCAATTTCTTTTTATATATAATTAAGCGGATTTTGATGTCTGACAAATTGTAACAGCAACGTGGATCAAGAACAGATGGACAAAAATACATACATTACAAAAACACGCTTATTCAAATATATAGAAAATTTCACCTCCAAAAACTGAAAATTTGCAGAGAAAACAACTCTAATATTTTTCATATTTTTGCTCAAAACATAGATTGTGGGTACTCGTTAGAACCGCCTCGACGAGGCGGTTCTAACGAGTACCCACAATCTATGTTTTTGAGCAAAAATAAGAAAAATAATGTCCGTACCCCGGTAAACCCCAGTTTTACGATATAAAAGTGGGGTTTAAGGGGGTCAAAATTATATAGGCATGTTTTCGTGATGTACACGTTCTTTATAGTTGTAGCATACAGTCAAGATCTTTGTTCTTATATACAGTTCATGATTATATATTTCAAGATATGACTTATTAGAAGATAGTCAGACACTTCGACCGTCCATGATGATATTCAGTAGCACTAGAAATTTAAGCATGCCTGGTCAAAGTATATACAATAACTAGAATACGTATGGAGTTTGCATGTTTGGAAAAAAAGGCAGTACTAAAATGGAGCTATTTTGTGCACTCGGTGATTTTTCGCTGTATTATGCACTCTTTGTGATTTTGTCATAACTCCAAACAAATGTTGCAGTCGCGGATATGTGCATATCACCATGTTAATGACGTAGATTGTTGTCCTTGTAGCAGGTTTCGATATCAACAGGCATGCTTTTGTGGTGTGTACATGTGACTAACAAAGGACCATATGGGCCGCGTCAAGCGAAAATATGCCTTCAAACATACGCAAGATGACATAAAAACATATCTACTTAATTCTGACCCCCTAAAACCCCACTTTTATATAGTAAAACTGGGGTTTACAGGGGTATACATTATTTTCTTATTTCTGCTCAAAAACATAGATTGTGGGTACTCGTTAGAACCGCCTCCCTGAGGCGGTTCTAACGAGTACCCACAATCTATGCTTTCGAGCAGAAATATGAAAAATATCAGAGTTTTTTATCTGAACATTTTCATGTTTTTGGTGGTGAAATTTTCAATATATTTGAACAGGCGTGCACGCACAAAGTATCACCAGGGCCTTTGCTGGCCATGCATACATGCGCGGTGACGCAGACTGGTCTGGGCTTTCGCTACCCACATGTACCCGACGACACATTTTCGCACGGCTTGGTCCTTATATAAACTAAACACTTTCATGAAAGTATCATGCACCAATATGACATCTGTAGTTCTTTTGTCATGACTGACTAATACCGGAAATATAATGCAGTGACATGCAAACAAACAAACAAACACCTTAACCTGTTTTAACAATATTATGCAGCTGTTTCGATCCGATATTCTTTGACTTGTAGCATGTTTACTGTCTGTCATGATTTGTTTTCTCTTCCTCTTGGTGTCATTAGTAGGTTATGTTCTATGATTGTGGCAGTTAATCGGCAGCTTCTATACTAGTCAATCCTCTTTATACCGACATTCGATACAACGATAAAATTCTTTATAATGACAATTTAAATGTAACGAAACCTTCGCTCAGGAGGTGACAGTTAATGAGATATTATGCAAGAATATGGCATTAAAACTTCAAGCAACATATGTTTTGGATATTTGTTAGAATCGCCTCACTGAGACGATTCTAACAAATATCCAAAACATATATGTTCTTTGAGGAAATATGAATAAAACAAGGTATTTTTTACATATCATTCTGTTTATTCATTTTAGTGTTAACATCCTTGGGAACAAATGCTGTCGTTATAACGAGGGTTCACTGTATTATAAGTACAGTAGCGACAGCGTTTCTTTTGTCCGTTTATGCGTTTGGGGTGCGTTTTGAAATCGTTGCATAACATTTGCGTTTCGACAACGTTTCTAGAGTTTCATATCGTTTCGGCCAATCAAATTACAGAGCAAAGCGTTTCACGCAAATGCTAAATTTGCACATGCGCACTGAAGAGATACAAACGTTTAACAAAACGCTTTTCACCGTTTCGGCCAATCATTTGATCTTATCGAAACGCTGTTTTCCGTTTCAGCCAGTCATTTGACCGTTTGACACCGTTTATACGTACAGACCAATCGAATCATAAATACCTGTTAGTCCGGACCGTATTAAACCATGTTTTTACAACAAAAGTAATATGTATCTATGTATTAAAATTGTATTTATTTTATTACATTTTCTTTCTTTTTTTTTTTTTTTTTTTTTTGATAAAACAATTATAATTAAAAGAATTTGGTATTTTCGAAAGAATTAACATCATTAATTATTATACTTTGTGAAGCCTATTATTTTTACACAACATGACAATCAACGTCTTTTGACAATTAAATGTTTTAGCGCTTAGTACTTGGTATAAAATATTTAGCAGATGGCATTTTGAAGTTTTTTTGGGTTTTTTTTCTGATTATTTTTCCTTGAAGGCATATTACCCTGTATAAAATTTTCAGCAGATGACATTTTGATGTATGTTTCTTATGTTACCCTGAGGATTTGACATTCCATGCAAATTGTCTTCGGTGGAGATAATTTGTGTGAAAAGTCAAAACCTGTTTTATGGGAGAAAATAAGAATAAAGTAATGAATTTGTCATCTGCTGAGTTAGCCCAGAGAGTGATAAAGGTTCAATTGGACAACGAAACGTTGACATAATCCTTTCTCTCTCTCTCTCTCTCTATATATATATATATATATATATATATATATATATATATATATATATATATATATATATATATATATACCGCATTGGTATTGGAAACTGTTTAAGAGTAACTGGATCTTTCAGTCTTGAAGTTTCACTTAGTCCTTTTGGAAGACATCCCCTCCGCGACTTTGGACTTTGGACTTTGGACTAACGGCCTCGGAGTCAACACGCATTCAAGACCTTACAGTCGCCAAACGGCTATGCTAAACAGCTGCTGTTGTCTAAATGGTATCTTTTAGTACTATTCCGGAATTACAGACACTGACTTCCATTAAAACAGAATTAGTTATCTTTCAGTGTACTTTTCTCTGTGTGTGTGGGAGGGGGGTGGGGGGGGCGAGGGGGGGCGGGGATACATGTAGTAGGTAGTATTATTTTATTTATTTTATTTTATTTATTTATTTTATTTTATTTTTTTTTTTTTTTTTTTTTGTTTAATTGCTTTGTTTTTCGTTGTTGTTTTTTTTGTTTTGTTTTTTTGTTTTTTTTTCTTGAACTTTGTCTATAGCAGATAGTTCAGTTTAGCTATTACGAAAACTAAGAAACAAGTTTTTCGCGTACATTTTAACTTCCGGTACACAGAAAAAAAAGTCATATGACATGGTTTTTGACAAATAAAATGACAAGATAAATGTTCGTCGCCCTGTAAAATGTTCACATATTTTACGTACGCCGAGTACAAATACTAAATTTCCGTTGTTTTTTGTTGTTGTCTAGGTCATGATGACAAAACAGGTATTTTAGTACGTGTAGGAATGCTGCTTGTATCTCTGTGCACTTTATTTATAACAATTCTATATATATTAATGACACGCTGTGCAACGGGGTCTTCGTCACCATAAAGATCCTGACCAGCCTGCACATTAACGCTATCATTAGGGTGTTTGCTATTTGTAGGTATGTTCTGTAGTATGCAGTTATTTTGTATATTGGCGGTGAAGACGAAGCGGTCGATCAGGACACTTGCTGTCCGATGTTGCCCCCAATGATCCATTTTCTCACAGCGCGGTTTTGATTTTGGAGTTTGGCCATGCCATGCAATAATTGATGCGCAACGCACGAAAAGGGCCTTTATGTAATTTGCAGACAACGCAGGCCCTGATCAGCCTGCGCATAAGCGCAGGCAGATCTGGGCCTTCATTGTCCGCTTACAGAATCAGTGGATACTGATGTATATGTCAACGAACAGAAAATGCCCAGATTAGACTGCACAGATGCGCACACTGACCTTGACCTACGTTGTCCGCAAAATGCATAAGGGGCCTTTTCATGCGTTGCGCATCATATTTTTTTATATCCCAAGTACATTGTATTTGAAAAGACAGGCCTGAGCAAACAATGTACGTAGAACATGGTCTTAAATGATTGCCACGTATCCAATGAACTCCTTCCAAGGCGGTTATTCTGTTGTATTTCTTCTTTCTTTGTGCGTCTGTGTTTTCATATGTGGCGTTTATGTTTTCCTTATTTGTTCGTCATCTCCGTCTTTTTTGTCGCAATAAGCGATTAAATGAGATCTGATATCATTGATTAACACGATCGATGTATACTTAGACCAGTCATTATGACATCTGTGAGAAATGGTCATATTGATATATGCGACGAATTGGTCTTTAACTTTCTCACCTGACGGCTCGAAACATCACGAAAACATGCCTATATAAAGACGACCCCCTTAAACCCCACTTTTATATAGTAAAACTGGGGTTTACAGGGGTATACATAATTTTTCTTATTTCTGCTAAAACATATATTGTGGGTACTAAAGAGTACCTACAATCTGTGTTTTGAGCAGAAATATGAAAAATATCAGAGATTTTTTATCTGAAAATTTTCAGTTTTTGGTGGCAAAATGTTCAGTATATTTGAATAGGCATGTTTTCGTAATGATTTAAGACTACGCAATAACCTATACTTGCTGTGCTTCGTGATTGTGGCATTACCTGGGTATCTTCACTTATATATGCGTTCAATTTTAGGAAAAATATTGTAAGAACTTATGGTGTCCGAACAATTTTGGTAAACACGAGATGGTACTATACCTACCTGTCCTGGGTGCTCGCATGTTATACAGCCGTTTTAATACATTACGAAAACATGCCTATATAATTTGACCCCCTTAAACCCCACTTTTATATAGTAAAACTGGGGTTTACAGGGGTATACATTATTTTTTTTTATTTCTTCTCAAAACATAGATTGTGGGTACTCGTTAGAACCGTCTCACCGAGGCGGTTCTAACGAGTACCCACAATCTGTGTTTTGAGCAGAAAAATGAAAAATATCAGAATTTCTTATCTGAAAATTTTCCTCTTTTGGTTCTAAAATTTTCAGTATATTTGAATAGGCGTGTTTTCGTAATGATGGGGAAATATATATAATACCCGCATATTTTAATAACCGATCTGTAAGATAACCCTAATGTTGCATAATAATTATAACAAAAAGGCTTCT
This sequence comes from Anodontia alba, assembly GCA_964016985.1. Taxonomy (NCBI): domain Eukaryota; kingdom Metazoa; phylum Mollusca; class Bivalvia; order Lucinida; family Lucinidae; genus Anodontia; species Anodontia alba. The sequence goes on along the minus strand of OZ024826.1, from coordinate 101,957,213 downwards.
AATAATTATAACAAAAAGGCTTCGGTTTATTTATGCCGAAACATTGCATATGTAGGTCAGTTATACATTCTTGCGACGCGTCGGTAATTTAATATTTTCTCTTTTTATGCAACCTTGTACTTAATGTCATAACAAAGTCAAAATTTGTATTTTTGCTGTATAGTATAGCAGAGTTAACGCATGAACTATTGTCCAGAAAAAGGTCCAGGTTGTTTATTTCCCTCTCAAGTGAGCACTTTTCGACTTTAAAGGCTCAACATTAATTCAGAGATACGATAATTTTTTTTATTTATTTATTTATTTTTTTTTTTCATTTTGTAACCAGTTCAAAAACGGGAGACTAACTGAAATTTTACAGGCTGTCAGATGCCACATTTTATGATCGTATTAATACCATAAATCAATTTATTAACCATTTTTTGGATAAAATCTCTATTTTGAGGAATATGGAGCCTTTAATAAATGTTTCAGAATTGTAGATAAGTAACGCTTTTTAGCATGAACTACGTGTACAAATAATTCATCGGTTCTTCCACTTTCTTTTTTTTTTTTTTTTTTTTTTTTTTTTTTGCGCTCTGACTTTGTAGTCGAGACCTTATCAAGATTTGAAGAGTTAGTATGACTTTATTGATGCTCTGATGAAGTAGTGAACACTTACACCAATTACACCAACGGAACCATTGTGTGAAATTAAACCATGTGTGGGTTGACCGTTCATAAAACCAGGCTAAAGCCCACAACATTTTAACGATTGACCTTTCCAAAGCGGTATTTCTGTTCTAGTTCGTTTTGTAAGTTCAATTATCGTTAGAGTGCTGTTCTGTGATGTCGTTTTGTGTCCTTCCAACCTTATTCGGCGCCATGGCAGGGCTGTCTTCCGTGATTGAGGCATACCTGGGTATACCATATTAATATTATTTACTTCCGGTAAGAGTAAATGTCTGTTCGCCCCATTAATACAATAGCGGTGTTTACTATACAATGCCGGATATATCGTTGCTGGCATATGTATCATAGTACATTTTGCAGACTGATAAAACTGCCTAGTGACTCAACCAAATTTTAATGTTTTAACCATGATGCAATAAAATTTAATCTAATAACTTTGACATACATACCTTGTTGGCACAGTTTAAAAGTAACTGCGTTTCAAGAATATATACCATATATGAACTCAGCTGTTTTATAAGATATTCCTGTTACGTATTGCATGAAACCAGAGAATGATTCAGTGACATGTATCTTCTATCAAGCCAGTGTATTATTCAAGGGCATGTGTATTTAACGCTTAGCATGCTGGGTAAAAATTTCAGCAGACGACTAGTATTTGACATTTCATGAAATGTCAAATCCTATTTTCTAGTAAAAATAAGAAAAACTATCAGTAATTTGTCGTCTGCTGAATTGGCTCTTTTCGTTCTAAGTATTAATCTTCGTATTTGTTTCTTACTAGAGTCTCAATAAAACCGAGACTCCCATTTTCTAATCTGTAGTGTGTTCATTGTTTCCAAAGGCAATCTTTTTTTACGTTTATTTCAGTCCTCTATGATGCAACGAAGCTACCATGTTTCAGCACAATGATCATCACAAGACTGGTGGAATTAGAACGCATGTGAATTTGTGGAAATATCGTATTGGAGTCAACACTTGTACACAAGATGTAAGACAAATTGTCCGTATCATCTTATCTCCATGACAGAACAAGAAATAAAATGACTGAGATAAATATGGTTAACAAAAACGGGCGATCGTTGGTTTATCATATCTTGACTTTTCCTGCCACACATTAATCTAAATGGAAATGTCAATAACCATTAGGAAAACATGCCTATTCAAATATATTGAAAATTTTACAATCAAAAAAGGAAAATTTTCCGCTAAAAAAAAATCCGATATTTTTCATATTTCTTCTCTAAACATAGATTGTGGGTACTCGTTAGAACCGCCTCGGTGAGGCGATTCTAACGTGTACCCACAATCTATGTTTTTTAGCAAAGTAAGAAAAATAATGCATACCCCTGTAAACCCCAGTTTTACTATATAAAAGTGGGGTTTAAGGGGGGGTCACAATTATATAGGCGTGTTTTCGTGATGAGTGGTCGGTCGGCTTGCAGCATACGTAACACCAATCACATTAGTTATATACCAAGAGCTGAATTTCAGTAAGAAAGAGTTTGCGGGTGGATGAAACCTTACAACATTATAAGATTGTGTTGACCTTCGCATGAATGGTGATGGAGATTCCAAAAAGTATATATGGTCAGGCGTGAAACAAAAAAAGCTTTCGGCGATTGTTTTAAAAGTAGCACCACTACAGAAACGGGCCATTCACTACTGCAATCAGTGGTTTGAAAATCAATTCCGAATGGCAACGATAAAACAAACTTTAAACATTGTTACTGAAGTGCATGATAGTGAGAGTGATGAGTAAGATGTTAAACTGTTAAAACTGTGTTCTACTTGTTAAAGTCTCTAAAATGATAATAGCCACTAGCAAATCGGATAAGCTGAGAAAACATAAACATATACAGCCGACTCGTTATCTCGAATTCGAAGGGACTCACTGAAACACTTCCAGATATCCATACCTCGACATATCAGTGTTGCGGAAGTGAGGAAAAAATTAAATCGAACAATCACATTTAACAAATGAATATGTAATTTGACTCCTGAAGTTAGCGATATATTGAAAAATATTGTGGAAAAGAGGAGAAATTGCTCCTGAGGAGCAATTTCTCCTCTTTTCCACAATATTTTGTTACCTATTCTTAGATTACCATGTTAAAACAGGGACCAGAATTTCACTTCGATATAAGCGGTAATTCTAGATAAGCGAGTTCGAGATAACGAGGGTCGAATGTACCCGACAAGACGTAGCACGAGGCAAATCACCATTTAAACAAGATCGTTTACGATTTTGAAAAACAAACATAAGGATTTTTGCCCTATATTTTAGAAGAAACTATTTCAGTAGATAGATTAGATTGTGTATAATGCTAAATCTAATTATGCGACAAAGACTTTGCGATATAAGGCTTATTAGTGTCATTGGTAAACTACTTTCTGTGATTGTGGACATCTCATGATACTATTTTTATGATCCTCATGGGTGAAACGCGCATATATTAATCATAACAAGAAATTAAAAACACGCGTTGTTCCCGGAAAATACTTACTTTAATAAGAATGAAAGAATGTCCTTGAGATATGAGATACAACGACAACTTGTGCCCTAGTGAAATCTCAGTTAACGCAGTGAAGTCTCAGTCATGCGCTACACAGCGAAGACTCTGATCAGACTATGCAGAATTGTATATACTACAGTACATCATTTCATTTTGTGGCTCATATGTGTTGTCAGTGTTTGTCGCGTGAAGAATCTTATTATAATAGCCAAGGCCAAACTAATAAGATGGTTAATGACGATATCCTATAGGTGCTTGATCCTAAAAGGTTCAAGGATTGCACTTTTACGGGAGTGAAAATTTTCGGGTCATCCATCTTATGAGAAGTTAAGAGGGCCATTTCAAGTTCTGTTACCAGTACTATTGTTTCACGCATTCAAAATCGTGAGTGGCACACCTCTCATATCATTCCGCATGATGAGGAAATACATACATGCATCAGTACTAAATCCTTAAACATTTGAATACTTTTGCTTTCCTTGTTTCATTATACGAATGAGTGCGGGTCATTGACTCAGTTGCAGTTGCATCCTATTTATGAATTCGGAATGGTGTGTAGTAGAATATGCATCTCAAGTGTGGTCACCAGTGTATAAGAAAAATACGATAACCTCGGAAATTGTTCAGAGAAGTTCAGCGCCGCTAGTCAAATCTTTGAGCAGCCTTTCCTATTCTGAAAGATGAAAAAGTCCAGTGTTGTTGAAGTATACAAAATTATCAATGGAATTAATAAAGTTAACAGGGAAAAGTTCTTCCAGTTTGCAGCTTACAGGGCAAAAAGGAGCAATAGGTTAAAGTTGTGCAAAAAAAAAAACCAGCACGCTAACTGTTATAGCTAATGCTTTCAGCCATAGAGTCATTGATAATTTGAACAGTCTTCCAGACTTGGTTCTTTCTCTCAGGAGTCGATCCAATCAACTTTGGAAGCACCACCCAAAACAATTCGAGCCTGCTTACTATACGAACCCAGACCAACAACAAGCAGATCAAGATATCGTTCAAACCCAGCTATAGAGGTTGTTTGACAACATGCAATGGTGTGAGGGTTGGTAAAGACTCACCGTGGCCCTACTTGTAATTTCCCCAGAAAATTATCGAGCGCCCCTTTCTTTTACATATGAATCCTGTACGCTGTGTTGTGACTAGGAGCACATTTACTAAGATCGTACAAAACCTATATGAAGGCGAGAATACGGCTGGTTTGAAAAGTAATTTCGGGTAGTTTTTGCTGCTGTTGATGATGATTACCTTTCCTAGACGATACGTTCAGTCCCAAAATCTTTTTATGCTGTATGTACAATGGACTCTCGTTATCTTGGTCCTTGAGACTCTCTGAAATCATCACGAAAACATGCCTATATAATTTTGACCCCTTAAACCCCACTTTTATATGGTAAAACTGGGATTTACAGGGGTATACATTATTTTTCTTATTTCTGCTCAAAAACATGTTTTGAGCAGACTTATGAAAAATATCAGAAGTTTTTATCGGACAATTTTCAGTTTTTGGTGATGAAATTTTCAATATATTTGAATAGGCGTGTTTTCGTAATGACTTCGCGATATCCGTATCTTGACATATTAAATTTGCAGAATTTCGAAAAAAAATCGAACAATCATATTTCACAAATCAACATGTAATTTGAATTCCTTCAAGTAGGGATATATTGAAAACATTGAGAAAAAAAAAAAAACAGGAGAGTTTGCTCCTTAGGAGCAATTTCTTCTCTCTTCCGCAATATTTTGGTACCAGTTGTTAGATTTTCATGTTTAAACAGGGATCAGATTTTCACTTCGAGTTTAGCGGTTATTCGAGATAAACGAAGTCGAGATAACGAGAATAAACTGTACCTTGATAATCTGAACGCAGTTCTTCTATACATGAAGCGGCGCTTTTATGTTTGCTCGTGTCTCGTCTTTTTTTGATTATTTGCTTTATGGCTTATGTTTGTTTGTTTGTGTTGAGGTTTTACGGCCCAGTCAACCCAATGGCGGTCAGTTTACCTAACCACACGTTTACTGGGCAGGCTTAGTCCTCTAAGCGGTTAACCAGTATTGTGCACATTCTTTCGCCAGAAACTGACAACTGCCCTTCTTGAATCAGCGGAAGAGAGAGAATGACCGTAGAAAATATTTCATGATCAATCTCCACGAAAGAATGTTGCCGACCTCGGCGGGGGATGAACCCGCGACCTCCTGGTCTCCAGTCGGACGGCGCATCCAACTGAGCCACCGAGGCCTTTATGGCTTATGTACTGTCTCTCTTGGTATCTTTGGCAGGCTTTGTTCTGTGACCATGGTTCTTCCTGGACTTCTTTGCTACGATTTGCTTCTATACTGATATATTACATTTTGTCCTTTACTGCGATTTTGTGTTCGTAAAACTTGTTGGATTACTGTATTAGTTTCCTTCAAACATTTGGGTTTATTAAGGTCAAAGCAGAACTGATCATGAGTCAAGCACACTATATTTGGCTTATTTATATTTATTGCTAGTCTCCAGTTAAATACAGAAAGAAAAGGCTATTACGTTTGCATCATTCTACACGCTACATTTACTATCTGTCCTATCGTACTTTCATGTGCATATCACGAAAACATACATATATTTTTGACCCCTTTAAACCCCACCTTTGTATAGTAAAACTGGGGTTTACAGGTGTATACATTATTTTTCTCAATTCTGCTCAAAACATAGATTGTGGGTACTCGTTAGAACCGCCTCAGCGAGGCGGTTCTAACGAGTTCCCACAATCTATGTTTTGAGCAGATATATGAAAAATATCAGAATTTTTATCTGAAAACTTTCAGTTTTTGGTGGTGAAATTTTCAATATATTTTAATAGGCGTGTTTTCATAATGTGTGTCATCAGATGTAAACGCTTAATTTTTTATGGTTATTTTATTATTGTATTGGTGTAAATTCACGATTTACATATACTCGCAGAAATACACCGAAGAGTTGAGACAGGATAATTTTGTTCCAGCTTCAAATTTTGCGTGTGTGAGTCAAACATTTGTACAGAAACACCTATCCTTTTATTCTGCTTAAGCTCCAAACAAGGCGTATGTCCTGCTATCCTCCTGCAGTTAAACGGAGAGAGAGCAGGAAGCAAAACTATACATAAGTTGCCTGCTTAGGGACGTGGTATGTCTTTGCCATTTTTTTGGCAAGGTATGCAATCTTTGTGACTTCCTATTAGCTTTTCTACACATAAAACTCCTTCTAAAAATGCGTCTACTCTAAAAGGAAAGAATTTGCTCCCAAGGAGAGCAAATTCTTTCCTTTCAGAGAAGATCCCTTTTCAAAAAGAAGGCAAGTAGTATATGGTGTCGCTACCCTATACTACTTTGGCAATAATTATTTGACAGAGTTGCTTCCCCGCAAAGTGTATTCATTCCCCTTAAAAGCTAGGATACAACAAGTACAGCAACCTTGAGAAAAGCCGTTCACATAAAATAGTAAAACGGTGGCATCATCAATATACCATACAAACTGAAAGTTTCGATACGCTTCTTTGTGTAATTGAATTATCAAGGTCGATACAGGTATATAACTATTAAATATGTGAACCTGTAGCTGTCGGCGCTCCCACAAATCTATTAACCTCATAAAACCTACATTTGGACATGTGCGCCAAGCGAAGATTCAGATCAGCCTGCGCATTCGCGCAGTCTGATCAGAATCTTCTATGGGCGCATTTTGTCTAGCCAAGGATGCAAAGTTTCTTCATGCGGTCAACGTAGACTCTGATCAGACTGCGCTGATGCGCAGTCTGATTTGAGTCTTCGTTGGGCGAACATGTCAGCAGTTTCGTTTTCCCACGGTGGCTCGTATTATGAATGGCTAAACATACCTAGCTGAATACCTGTAAATTTACCTAAAAGTATATACGCTCACACTTTTTATTTTATGTTTCAGTCTTTTTGTAACCGGATCTAGAACAAACGTCACTTGAACCCGATTTCTTAGTATTGAAAGAGTTTCTTTGCTAAAAAATATTTACTTTCAACCACAAAACTGCAAAAGTATTTACTTTCAACCACCAAACTGCATCATAAATTCTCCTTATGCATGTTTTGACGCCATTGCCATTTTTATATTTATTCACCCTTGAAGGATTGATTCATTGGTGTATAAATTAGTGATCCTTTAAGACGTAATATCAGAAAAGGTACCCGTAGACATGAGCGACCAGAGATGATTCAGATCAGCCTGCGCATTCGCCAAGTTTGATCCGAATCTTCACTGGCGCATTTTTTGAAAAAGTCAAGGGTGAAAAGTTTCTTCCTGCGGACATTGACGCTTCTGATCAGACTGCGAGGATGCGCAGACTGATTTGAGTCTTCGTTGGGCGCAGATGTCATGTATGGTTTCCCACGTCACGGCTCATCTACTGTTATTACGTCCATGAAAACAAAACTGAAATTCCAGTGGGGATTTAGATTCAAACACTGCGTCATGAACAGTAACATACATCGATTTATACATCCCTTCTTTTGAATGACAGAAAATATGGATTAATTGATAAAATATCAGGTTACAGATGTACCTTTAGATTTCACGTTTTACCAAATTAAGCTTACGATCTCATAAAAGGGACATTTGCAAACAATGTAGACCCAAATCAGACGCCGCATTCTGCGGCGTCTGATCAGGGTATACATTGTTTGCATTAAATATAGTAATTTCTAGAAAATATGCTACCAATAAAATTTAATCAGACACCCCTTCTACTGAAAATTGGCCAGTCCAAAGAGTTGAAGTTGAGGAGTCCACGCGGCATAAATGGGTTAAGGGGGCTGAGAGGCCTGGATATACTTGGTAAATTGTTCATTTTTTTCACAAAGGAGACAACTTCGGTGACTTTCTGTTTGCTCTCCTATAAATTCTCCCTTTTAAAGTCAACCCCCTTTTCAGAATTGAGAGCCTTTTCAAACGAGAGACAGGGTTTCCTCTCCATTCCCATTAATATCGAAAATACAGTTTTCACAAAAATAGACTGTTTTGTTTGTGTTGAGGTTTTACGGCCCAGTCAACCCAATAGGGTCATGTCGAGCGCGGTCAGTTTACCTAACCACACATTTACTGGGCAGGCTTAGTCCTCTAAGCGGTTAACCAGTATTGTGCACATTCTTTCGCCAGAAACTGACAACTGCCCTTCTTGAATCGGCGGAAGGGAGAGAATGACCGTAGAAAATATTTCATGATCAATCTCCACGAAAGAATGTTGCCGACCTCGGCGGGGGTTGAACCCGCGACCTCCTGGTCTCCAGTCGGACGGCGCATCCAACTGAGCCACCGAGGCCCAAAAATAGACTGCTTTAATGATATACATAGAACCATTGTGTATCTATAAATTACAATACAATTATAATTCGATCAACTCTTTTTGCGCAAAACAAAAACGTTTCACTTTCAACCGTAATTATCTTAAATATTCGGACAATGTATTTGCTTGATTATTATAAAATTTAAACAATTCCGTTGGACTACCTGGTGCTGTTAAGGAAAACGGATCCGCTGTCAGGGGAGACAACTATATCAAAATTGTTTTGCCTCCCTCTGGAGCTATCCCAGAGGGAAAGAATTTGCTCCTAGTCGGAGCAATTATATCCTTTTACTGTAATCCCCCATTAAGTAAATCTTTTGGTTTTGGTCTGCAGAAAGAATAGAGAAATAATCAAGAGTTATCTCCCTTGTCCAGTACAGAAAAAGTACCACCCACAGCGGGCACACAACGTTAACACAACGTTAACAGTCGATCTAACGTTGAGTCAACAATGACATTGTAAGAATTATAAAACCCGACATTGTTTCAACGTTGTGTACTACAATGTTGAAACAACGTCGAGCTTCACCGTTGCGTATCACAACCTTGAAAACAATGTCGATTTAACGTTGATTCAACGTTGACCTGATATTGAATCAACTTTGGAATCGACGTTGTATAAACGCTGTGGGCCTGTTGGAAGCTGTTTCCGTTAAAACGTGCCAACTGGATGGCAAACAGTGTGACCTTCTTTAGGAACACTTTGAAGTGAAGCTACATTGTTTGTACAGTAATTATGTTCGAATAATTAATGTATGTACGGTACCCTTTTAAATAACAATAACAAACCAGACACCAAAACAAAGACTTATGTAAACAATAACTCTTTGTCAAATATCGCATATGTTTCTAGAAACTCCCCAGAGACAGAATTGCTAATATTGATAATTGTTTTCTCACTGGCTTTCGGAGACTTGATGTTCCTAATAGATTTTTCGTCATTTATGCAAGAGTGATAACTTTTGTGAGTTCCTAATTGCATTCCCGCACACGAAGCCAATTCTGAAAAAAAGTCTACTCTAAATGGAAAGAATTTGCCCTCCCTTAAGGTGTTTACTCTACAAGGAAAGAATTTGCTCCCCCATAAGGTGTCTACTCTACAAGGGAAGAATTTAGGGAGCAAATTCTTTCCTTTTAGAGTAGACACTTTTTCAGAAGGGTGATAAAACAATTTTGATTGGGTTGCCTCCCTGAAAATGTCTCCATAAATCAAAATTAAACCATGATCAGACATTTGTTGTTTTTTTCTATACTAAGTATACTATCTTGATCAATCGTGAAAATGCACGTGACAATATTTAGCAATAACAAAGAGTAGTGCGAGGGCTTTTAGTGCCATCCAGGCCCGATGTGGCCATGAGACAAAACGTGACAAAGATACACAACAACCTGCCTTATATTTATCAACAAAATAAATAAAGACTTTTTTTTTGTTTGTTTGTTTGTTTGTTTTTTTTTGTTTGTTTGTGTTTTATTTTTATTTTTATTTTATTTTATTATTTTGGTTATTTTATTTTATTATTATTATTATTATTTTTTTTTTTTTTTTTTTGTTTTTTTTTTTTTTTTTTTTGTTTGTTTTTTTTAAATGGTATATAAACTGGTACTATTTGAAACAAAATCGAATAAGGTAATAAACAAAAAGTTTCTTCCTTTAAGTTGTCCTTTCATTGCCTCGATAGAATGTTTTAATATAAAAAAAATCTAAAAGATTACCTTTTGCAACAAAGATCACATAAAAGAATGAAAATCGGAGACTCGGTTTGTTTAGGTCTCTACATATATACAGCAATCCCAGCTAGTATTCCATCACGAAAACATACCTATATAATTTTGACCCCCTTAAACCCCACTTTTATATAGTAAAACTGGGGTTCACAGGGGTATACATTATTTGCCTTATTTCTGCTTAAAAACATAGATTGTGGGTACTCGTTAGAACCGCCTCGCCGAGGCGGTTCTAACGAGTATCCACAATCTATGTTTTAAGCAGAAATATGAAAACTATCAGAATTTTTATCGGAAAACTTTCAATTTTTCGTGGTAAAATTTTCAATACATTTGAATAGAGGCGTGTTTTCGTAATGCTTTATAAATCTACATCGGGCCGTTCTCGGCCCGTCAGCTACCCTGACGGGCCGATAACGGCCCACTATAGATTTATGTAGAATGTTTACTGGGATGCTGTCTGCGAGGCAGCATATGCACGAACCCCTTAGCACTGACTTATGAGGTATTAGACTTTATGGGTCCAAGGATTCCACTGCAAATAAAAGGATAATCTACATTATAATCTAAACCTGATATGAATTTTTCAAAGAAGTACTTTTCCATTGACGTCAGTGGTGACTTCGTACAATTGTGACATTATAAATAATAGATGAGTGTCACTCGATGCTATTTAAATATAAATAAATTCAAGGAAACAATTTTAATGTCTGTTTGCATTAGTTATTCATGTGCTAATTGTTTTGGTTTACGTTTGTTTATAACGCGTATATTGTCTGACTTAGTTTGTTTACGCTTCCTTCCTCTTGGTGGCATCGGTAGGCTATGTTCTGTGATTGTACCCCTCCGTGGACATCTTAAGTACTTCTCTGCAATAAAACCTCAATGACCCGAACACCGATTTCTCGTTTACCGTGACTAATTCTAACTCGTTTTTGAGACCCTAGGAAAGTCTTCCGACCGCTAAAGAAAACAAATATTCAGGGATATTTTAGGATTATTTCCTATTTAATCATGAAAATGTATGTTGTGTGTACTCATAAGAATAGCCTCATCATTCTAATGAGTATACTCAACATACGATTATTTCATTGAAGATCGAAAAGACATTCTAATGCACTTGCGTATGTAACGCGACGTCTGATTGGGTAACGTCAAAAATTTGCGACGGTATATTCTGCGATATACTGTCGGAAATCCGACGTCATCACGTAACGTCGCATCTCATTGGCTGGCATTTGGTTTTACTGCAGCTCACAGCACTTGTCGCTTCGTGCAAATAGTACAATTTGTCAACAGAAAAAATGAATAAATGCATTAGAATGGGGATAACTGCATCAAATTTGTCATTTGGGGCGGTAAATCGGCGGTTTTACGGTCGGAAATTTCGTTTTACGGCGACGCGTCAGCGGTAAATCGGCGGTTTTACGGTCGGAAATTTCGTTTTACGGCGACGCGTCAGCGTCGCCGTAAAACGAAATTTCCGACCGTAAAACCGCCGATTTACCTCCCCAAATGCCAAATTTGAAAGCAGTTATCCCCTAATTCATACAGTAATCCAATTTGTTTCCTAACCTGGCGCTATGATAAACCTTCATTGGCTCGAGCTACCCATATCTAGATTAATTTTTCCATGGCCCCAAAGATTTTCGAACCATTGAGGTTCGACTGTGTTTTTCTGCAATATAATTTTCGTCTGATCTATTGGTTATATCAAATGCAACCTCTTTTCTTGCAATTGTAAAGATCAACTGAACTTTATTGTTTCTAAATATATGTCACGATGCCTAAGTTGATCATTGTAATGATAATGATAATGATAGCTTTACCGTTGGAAGTAATGTCGATGCTGTCTTATACTTGAGTAGTGACAATAAGTAGAGCGGGATTCTACTATCAAACTAGAAAGAAATGTATATGCTACCATTGGTCACAAGTAGCAAGAAATTACACACACACACAATGAAGGACAGCACAAACTTATAAAACAGGAAAAGCGAAAGCAACTTGCTCTATCTCCCCCAACGAGATGATCACAATTCCAGACAGGAACTACCAAACACAAAAAGATATTAAACAGAATACCCACAAAGCCCAACAAAAAAAAAAAGACGACCACAAGAACAACCGCCTTAAAACGGCCAATTAGAAAAACCAATACTGTGATACCGACGATGCCTTGAAGACTTCTTGTGATAATGATACTGCCATGGATATGCAAATTATAGTAAAACTTCAAGGACTGGAACACCGATGGCTCGTTTACCGTGGCTGAAGATCAAAAAGACATCCGGAAATTATCCCCATTACCTCCTGTCTTGGCGCAATGATTAACATCAGTGGCTCGAAATACTCATGTTTTGAACAAAAAATGGTCCAAAGAATGTACTAGCCTTTGTATGTTGCTTCATGGTATTACAAATGACAACTAAGGACAAGTAAAGATGGTTCTATTTTTGGTGTTTGAGAAGCTTACCCATAAATAGTAATAGCAATGTTATTCAGTTTGTTGTCTACGCCCACGGGCGTAGACAATCTCAATGTTTTTCATTGCACCGGAAGCACTTTATGAAAAGATAGAATGGTTCAATTTATTTTCCATGGACTGCTTAACGTAATTATAACCAAGTGTCAGCTTTTACAAGAAGCTTGGTCTACGCTTAGCACACAATGTGTGCTAAGCGTAGACCAGGCTTTTTGTGACAGCTTATACATGTATAACGGTAATGATTTCTATTTTGGTCGGTTTAGTGGCAAAACGATGGCACCTTGGTCAAATCATGTTATAAAATACAGCCTTTGTCGTGAGCGGCTTGAACAACACACATGTATCACAAGTAACACTATAGGAAAAATGTCCAGCTACTAATGAAATCGTGTGGATTGTTTTAGATTACTAATAAAGCGGAGATGATACCAACTGACTGATTGATACTGTGGCCTGACATGTTCCTTTTAATATTAGACACGCATCGTGAGAAAATGTGCACATTTACAAACCAGTTAATGGTAATGTATACATTTTGTATACTTCCGCCATTTTTCACAAAGGAGGCAGGTTTTGCGACTTCCTGTGTGCTTTCACGCACACCACATCTCTTCTGAAAAGGGGTCTAATATAATTGGAAATATTTAGCTCCCACGGGATCCCTATTTTCAAAAGGAGACATAACAGGTTTGATAGTGTCCTCTCCCCTTAAAGTTTATCTTTGCCGCCGTAAGATTAACAACTTCGAAATTCATATACAGTCGACTCTCGTTATCTCGAAATCCAAGGACTCTATGAAACACTTCGATATATCCGTACTTCGACATATCAGATTTGCAAAACTAAGGAAAACAATTAATCGAACAACCACCTTTAACAGAATGAATCTTTAATTTGACTCCTAAGTTAGAGCTATATTGAAAATATTGTGGAAAAGGGGAGAAATTGCTCCTAAGGAGCAATTTCTCCTCCTTTCCACAATATTTTGTTGCCTGTTGGTAGGTCTCTGTGTTAAAACAGGGACCAGATTTTCACTTCGAGATAAGCGGTTATTCGAGATAAGCGAGTTCGAGATAACGAGAGTCGACTGTAGTTTATATTCTCTATTTATATAGTTTATATTGATGCATATACTGTACATAGATGCAGCTACACTGAATATAGCTAAGCGCGTTCAAATGAATAATTACAAATGAGCCGGACTATAGCATTTTAAACAAAATTGCATGTGCACCCAGCGAAGACTAAGATCTGCTTGGGCCTATGTGCAGGCTGACCAGAGTCATCGATGTCGACCTGAAGGCGCTTTGGATCCTTGGCTACCCACTGGGTGTCAAGCGAAGACTGCGCCGATGCGCAGACTGGTCTGAGTCTTCGCTGGACGCACATTCAGTCTTGTAGAAAATGCTGTGCCCAGGCACAAATGCATGTGTTTTTTCTTCTTCTTCTTTTAACCAGAACGAATCAATAAGCCCAGATTATTTGTTTAATGTGCCAACTATCATCTCAGTAACAGCTGTATTTATAATATATATAACAGAATTATTTTTTATTCTTGAGACTAAACAATATCTATAAAAACATAAGTGACCATGTCCTGGAAATGACCCAATCACGGACTACAGCCCTCCTGAGACACCACCCAGCAAACACGCAACGTTGCATCAACATCGTTACAACGTCGCTGCAACGTCGTGATGTTGCAGCGACGTTGTAACGACGTTGTATGTTTGCTGGGCAAAATGAATGCGAGTTGAGGAAAAGATAATGACAAAACAAACGTTTTATACGAAACCACCGACGCTCAAAAAAAGAAGAGTTTGCATTAAATACAAGAATTTCTGTGTAACATGGGAAAAATAAAAACCAACCGGACACACCCCTTCTTATGGAAAAGTGTTGAAGAAGTAGAGTCCACTCGGCATAAATGGGTTAATGCTCTCCGTCTAACTGGCCGAAATCGGCTAGTCTTCCCAGAAAACTTGAGCCACTTCAGCTCTTTCCATTTCTATGTATGTGTTCATTGCCTGAAAGGGTCAGTCTCTTCTAGAATCTATTTAAGAAGTTTGGAAATAAACCTCAATAAAATGTCAAATTTTGGGAGGAAACAACATAAATACGAATGATTTATATATTGATACTAATCAATTAATGTATAAGTAACGCTTTTTCATTTCTTAGTGAAACAATTTAAATGAAGTTATCCTGGCGCATAGACTTCCCGAACCATCGAAAGAAGAAGTGATGGGGAACAATGCCAAACACATTGACAAGGTTGGAATAACCGAAACATAAAGAAGGAATCCAACAGATGGACCGCCTTGGAGCGGTCAACATAAACAACTACTGAGGGTTGAACTATTATCTTTTTGACAGCACTCGGAAAGAAGTATGTTTGCTTGGCGTTTTATTTTAAATGAAAACATTTTGTTCCTATTGACCAAATCTTATCAGAAACCATTTGTCATTTCTGTTTCTATGTTTGGTTCTCAAATATTTACCCTGAAATTTATTTTACGACCAAAAATTAGTCTGACCTATGCAATTTCTATGGTACAGTGATTTTTTCTTTTCTTTTTTTTTTTTTTTTTTTTTTTTTTTTTTGTCTCAGAAAATATATATATATATATATATATATATATTTTTTTTTTTTTTACTTTTCTTTGCTAAATTTAAATTATTGACGCTTTACAGCAATATCGTGAAAGTTTCTGAAAAATTGAATAAGCAGAACTTGTTCAAAATCTGCCGCCAAATTACGTACCCTACAGATTTCTATATAATTGCATTCATTTTTACTATGAAAAAAATATGAAAATATTTGATTTTTTAGAAACCAACGACTAGAATAAAAGTGTTTGTGCATAGATCGTTATGACAAATAGTCTTGCATTAAATCATGACAAAAATTTGCAATTTTCTTTTATCTAACTTCTTTTTAAATTGCCTCCTTCTAACTATTCTTAATTTAATCATTGTATGTTTCTTGCTGCAAAGAAAGTATGCTATTTGTCCATATTATTCATCTTTAAAGCCTTATTTCCGTACATTTTCTGTGTATGCACTTCCACTCTGTACCCGTAAGTTTATACGTCATAGCCATCTTTTCCGATAACTGTTATCATAATAATAATAATAATAATAATAATAATAATAATAATAATCACGTGAAACTGGAGCCAGTCTACCTTGACTCTAATGCCGTAATGAAAGAAATACACCACCGAACACGTGTGCTTAGGGAAGCATTAGCTAAGCCTATGCGGCCCCATAATGTAAACGCCATTGTAATGATAGCTAGTGATCCAAATGCTTCCTCAGTGGTACCGCAAAGACTGGTCCGAAGGAGCTTTTGTCACAATGCTGTCCATATTTCTATACATCTGTCGATTGAGGCGACTGAAAAGATTCCTGTTTCAGTCAGAGAAGTGTGTTTCCATCAAGACTATAATATCTGAGCCGCAACGTGAGAAAACGAACCTTCTGATATGTGCGAACTAAGAAGACTCAAATCAGGCTGTACATACGCAGCTTGATCAGAGTCTTCGTGGTCCGCACGAACAAACATTGCATCCTTAGCTGTCAAAAATGCGCCCAGCGAAGATTCTGATCAGACTGCGCGAACGCGCAGTCTGATCTGAATCTTCGCTGGGCGCACATGTTCGAAGGTACGTTTTCTGACATTGCGGCTCGTTTGATAACTAATAATACTATACTTCTCCCTTGGCGATACTTGTCACGGATAAATGAGAAGTTACGGCATCTCTCTGTGATTTAGTGCGTTTAGTGCTCGTGGCGGAAACCAAGAAAAGATACAAAACACGATCCAGACTGGCTTGCCATCTCTTGTCATGATCGTCACTGTACATAACAAACAAGTATGACCATAGACAATAACGACTTTTATCCAGAGAGCGAAGATGGGCCTGGTCAAAGACAGATATACAGAGATGCTTTGTTCTTCATTCTTCTTATGTCTAAAGGCCTTTTATGTCTTAAGGTACCTTTAGATATCCGGTCTGCTACTCAAAATTTATCACAGCAATTTGATTGAACTCTTACATGTACAAGATTAATGATACGCAACGCTGGAAAAGGGCCCATAATTTCATATGCGAACAGCGAAGGTCCAGATGAGCGTGCACATCCGTGCAGTCTGGTCTAGATGTTCTCTATTCGTCGCTGATATCTACTACAGTATCCATTGCTTCCGTAAGCGAACAACGAAGGCCCAGATCAGCCTGCGCATTCGCGCAGGCTGATCAGGGCCTGCGTTGTTCGCAAATTACATAAGGGTCCTTTTCGTGCGTTGATCATTATTTGACGTTTTATTGGAATCTGGTCATGAGAATTAAATAGATTATTTCCACACTGGCTTATCTAAAACACTACCGTAATTTGCTGAATCTTTATCACGCATAATTATTCTACATATTTGTGTGTAAAAAGGCTGACTGGATAGCAAATAGTGCATATTATGCAGGTTGATCTGGGTCTACACAACTTTTTCTTTCTACCATTACTGCAGTCGGTCGTATTCGAAATGTACCTTCTGACCCCAGGGGCCGCCCAGTGGGCACACAACATTAAAATGACGTCATATCAACGTCGATGCGACGTGATCACGTCGCATCGACGTTGATACGACGTCATTTTGATGTTGTTTGCCTGCTGGGCGGATACTCTGAATTTTGTCTGCTACATAGACTGCATAAAGTGTTTACCAAAAAAAAGGATGCGTTATATCAGCCATACCCAAAAAATTCCGGTATATCAGCCATACACAAAAAAAATATATCTGTAGATATTAGCATAACCGAAAAATATTCCCATTGCTTTCTTTTTATAAAAGTGGGGTTTTCATTTATTTTTTCCCAGTATAATGATTGTATTAGTGATATAAGTGCTATCTAGCTGAAAGCAAACTTCAAATCGAGCAAGTCGGTGTTTTCATTCATGTTGTACGTATACATAGGTATGTTAAGACAAAGAATTGGTCATGACATTATGTGTGTGGGAACGTCAGAAAATATACCATATACCATGAGCGTCCAGTGGAGAATCGGAGCAGATAGTGGGGATCAGACTTAGCTGTTGGTCTGAACAAGCATTGGGTCATCTGCCATTCAGAATGCGTCCATGGAAGACAGATCAGACTGCACGAGTATTCGTCGCGTGTGTATGTCATTTTCTCACATTGCAAGTTTCTAACAGTGGCACGTTTTGCATATAATAATTTTCGTCGACTGACCAAAAGATACTGTGCTTCGAGGACGAGCCTACCCTGTTACAGATGGCTACAACTGCTGTTGAATCGCTTTAGCAGACCAGGAAAGTTTTATCTTTGGTCACTTATATTTGTACCGTGTTAACTTGTACTGAGTATAATATATTATATAGTACGCGTTATGAAAATATCACCAATGAGGTTTTATGTTTTATTTCTGTCCATCTAATATACTGTAATAGGCAATAATATGCTAATATCGTCAGAGCTAATATTTACCTTAAATACGCCAATCACAAGTTCAGCAGACGACATTTTTAAATATATGTATACCTATATATTCCATTTTTTCAAAGAAAATAAGTATTGACATTTCATGATAATCGTCTGCTGCAGACGATTCACATGAAAGTAAAGACTTATTTTCTTTGAAAATACAACGAAAATAGGATGTCGTGTCTGCTACAAATTTTGCTTGGCGCTTTAAGGATTAATCACTTATATATATAGCTTTTGTTGGTAGCAGACAACATAATCACTGTCTGAATTCAGTTTATTGGTTTACTAGGTCCTGCCCAATATATATACTGAAGAGCATTAAAAACGCATCACATATTTTTTAAAAAATATTCCCCAGAAAAGATTTATGAATACAAAAACAACGTTAGAAATATTGATTTGCTTCACCGACTTTCATTAGTCGCACCGAACCACCCCATAATGTCACCCGTTATGTCCCACGAGCTACCCGTGCATGAAATCAATTTGACCACTTTGTGCACGGACTATTGATTTTCATTGAATGGTCAATACATGAAGTGGACATCTGATATCGGAGCTTAAAAGTTTTGTGTGATTTTTTGTTCTTACGAATACCGTTTATCATGCCGAGGCTGAATCCCGATTCCAGGGGACAGATTATCGGACTCTTGCAAGCTAACGTCAGTCAGCGTCGGCTTGCTAGGCAGTTCAACGTTAGCCAGTCGACGATTTCTCGTTTAAGTCGAAAGTTTGCAGTTACCGGGAGCACAAAGGACCGTCCTAGTCGTGTAACTACTCGACGTCAGGATAATTTCATTAGGCAACGTCATTTACGTGATCGCTTCACAACCGCCGTTTCAACCGCTGCCGGTATGCGAGGACGTAGAGGGAGGAATATCAGTCGGTTCACAGTAAGCAGAAGACTAAAAGACTATGGAATTCGATGTCGCCGACCAGTAAAAGGACAGATTCTGACTCGACGTCATCGTCAGCTGCGTGTTAGATGGGCCACGGACATGCTACGCGTTCGACGTCAAAACTGGAACAGGGTTGTCTTTTCCGTTGAATCGCGGTTTACACTCAGCTTTGCTGATGGAAGACTCCGTGTTTATCGCCGAAGGCATAAACGCTTTGCAGACAGCTGTGTTCTTGAACGTGACCGATTTGGCGGTGGCAGCGTCATGGTGTGGGGAGCCATTAGTTCCGGTTTCCGTTCGGATCTGATTATCGTGAATGGAACACTCACGGCCCGTCGATACATTGACGAAATTCTTGCCCCTGTCCTTGTTCCTCTTCTTCGACGTCAGGTTGGGAATCAGCAGTTGACGTTCCAGCAAGATAACGCGAGAGCGCACTCGGCTAGGCTTACGCAAGACTTCCTGAGGGCCCAAGGGGTGGATGTTATGGACTGGCCAGCGGTTTCACCAGACATGAACTGCATTGAACACATGTGGGATGAACTTGGTAGGAGACTACGTAAACGTCTGAACCAGCCAAATAACGTCGCCGAACTCGGCAGGGCTCTTCAGGAGGAGTGGCGTAACATCCCCATGGCAACTGTACGACGTCTAGTCGGATCAATGAGACGACGATTGCAAACTGTCATCCAAAATAACGGTGGTCACTGTCGTTACTGAAAAGTGTGACATTTCACGTCGATACCCTTGTTTCATCATGTGACGTTACCTTCTCAATCGGCTCCTTGTTTTTTCATTATTTTTTGTTGTGAGACATTGTCCGGATGCTAATCACTGTTTCAGAAAATATTCAATGAAATATATACCTCGATTGAGATGAAGATTGTTTTGATAAATTTAGTGATGCGTTATTTATGCTCTTCAGTATATATACGAGTCGTACGTAGTACAAGAATATGTTTTCACAAAAAGCTTGGTCCACGCTTCGCAAATTAAAGCTAGTGTAAATAGTATTGGGTTCTTTCCATGCAAATCTTGGCTAAATCGGTTAAATTCTAAAATGCTAAGGGTGAATTGGTGATTCCTCGTCAAAATAAGAACGACCCTAGCTCACAATTAATTGTAAAATTAGAACTAGTTTCACATGACTTTTAGGCCTACCTCATCAAAGTTTAAATAATAAGTTATCAGAATATCAATTTTTGTTACGCTGGTCTAGGAATGCAATAAATTATAAATTGCGCTTAGCAGTACCAATGAATCCACCCAGTTTAAAAGTGAAATTGTCAAGATTAATGTTTATCTCATTAACTTTGATAAAGTGCTGCGATGGTAACCTTTTGAATACAGTCTACTCTCGTTATCTCGAATTCCAAGGGACTCAATGAAACACTTCGAGATATCCGTACCTCGACATATCAGAGTTGAGAGAGTGAGGAAAACAATAAATTGAACAACCACATTTAACAAATGAATATGTAATTTGACTCCTGAAGTTAGAAATATATATATAAAATAATGTGGAAAAGAGGAGAAATTGCTCCTTAGGAGCAATTTCTCCTCTTTTCCACATTATTTTGTTACCTGTTGTCATAGTTTCATGTTAAAACAGGGACCGAGATAAGCGATAATTCGAAATAAGTGAGTCTGAGATAACGAGGTTCGACTGTATCTATATTAAGTGCAGTGTGCCGGAAAACAGTGCACGCGAATGGAGACTATTATTCTATTCTATTCAGTGCTATATCTCGTCCCGGGTTTTACTTTTAAAAAAGGGGTAAGAGAAAAGTCCAGGGAGTGCCACAATCACAAACCACAGCCCTTCCCAGACACCAAGAGGAAAAAACAGACAAAATCAAACAAGCACAAATCGAACAAACGTACGAAAAGCACCAAGACTAGCTCTCTCTTCCCCAAGCGAGGTAATCGCAATGCTAAAAGGACTGAAAAACACAAGAACAAAATAACACAAGACGAGACATAAAACAAATCGCCTCGTAGAATAAATCACAAAGCAACAAAGTGAAAGACTAACACCGGGTCTTCAATGAATTATAAATTAGTATCAGGAGGAAAACAAGACACCTAAGGTCAATGGTGTATTATGGGACAACTATTGAATCATTTCTGTGTCCGAACCAAAACGTATGTTGTCCACGCCTAATGGCGTGGGCAATAACTAATACAGAACTTACTAGAACCATATTCTGAATTTATAGATAATCAGTCAACAGTTTAAGATAGGTTTTAGATCAGCACACATTGAATTAAGGAGTATAATGGCGAACACCGAAGGCACTGATCAAATATAGTTATATAGGAGAGCCTATTCGCAGCCTGACCTAGGCTACTGTTACGCTAACGGTGGCTTTACAAAACAAAAGGGACAACAACAAAAAAGTAACACAAAAAATAAATAAAGTTACCCAAGAAACGCCACTACCTAGAAGCACAGCCTTCCCAAGGCATTGAAAGAAGAATGAGGAAGAAACAATAACAAGAGACACAATTGCAATAACAGAAAAGAAGACACGCAACGAGCCAAATATCAGCCAGCGCACGACAAAAGCTACAAAATGGCATGTGCGCCCAGTGAAGACAGATGCCCAGGCTGATCTGAGTCTTTGCTGGGCGCACATGCCATTTTGTATGTTTTGTCATGCGCTGGCTTATATTGTTTCTCCCAAACAAACATGGCAGCGTTTTAAAGCGGTTCCTATGTTGCAGTGCTTCTTTCTTTATGCGTCTGTGGTTTCATATATGGCGTTTGATTTTGTCCTTATTTGTTCCTCATCTCTCCTGCTTTTGTGCCTTGGGAGGGTTGTGCGCGAGTAGTGATTGTGACATTTCCTGGTTATCTTCATTTATATGTTTGCTGCCTGATCTTTTTTTTTTTTTTGCTGGTCGCAGATGGATTAAGCAGACAACAAACAAACTTGCAAGTATATCTTATTATTGTTTTATTTATATAACTTTGGCTTAAAAACACTTCTGCAGGAAAGTATGTCGGAATCCAAATTTTATGGCGGCTTAGTCGATAAATCCATAGAATTTAAAAAGATTATTAATCGTTACATGCTTGATGTTTTACTTCCCTCTTTAATTGCAAGACGCTTGTGTGTCGAACCTCAGACTGAATAATAGACACTTCCTCAATCTTTGCCCGACTATTGCTGTCTGTGATCGGGCACATCGTGGTCGAACGTGCACTTTCTTTTTTACTTTTGTTTTACTCTACTGTAGCTGGTGTTGTGCCGTGTGGCGGCCGCAAAATGTCTCCCCGTACATCATCATAGTGCAGGTTATATTTTATTTCCTTTGGGATCATTGAACCCATCCTGATTAATTTGAAAATCGAATACTGCTTAAGCCGGCACTAGGGGGCGTATGCATCTTCGCAAAATCTAATGTTTTGTATATGAAGAGACTCAATCAAACCGAGTCTCCGATTTTCGTGATGTTATGTGTTCTTTGTTTCCACAGGCAATCCTTTTTGACTTTTATTTTTCTCTGGCTTTAGACTGCCATTGAGCCTTCTACTTTGTATCTTGCAGGTTTTGTGATCATTTTTATTTTACTGTGATGAGCTATAGAAGTGTATGCGAACCGAACACATACACAGTCAACTCTCGTTATCTCGACTTCGCTTATCTCGAATAACTGCTTATATCGGAGTGAATAAGGTCCCTGTTTTAACGTGGAAATCTTACAATAGGTAACAAAATATTGTGGAAAAGAGGAGAAATTGCTCCTCCTCTTTACCACAATATTTTTAATATATCTCTAACTTAAAAGTCAAATTACATATTCAGTTGTTAAATGTGGTTGTTCGATTTATTTTTTCCTCAATTCTGGAAATCTCATATGTCGAGGTACGGATATCTCGAAGTATTTAGAAAAGTCCATTGGACTTCGAGATAACGAGAGTCGACCGCATTTGTAATTTTGAACTGCATCAAAATTCAGGGCGATGTTCCAACCCTGTAAAACTAGCTGAAACCACCAAGCAGTTGTTTCTATAGACTGAAACGGTACCTCCGATGCATTTCTTTCTGTTGATATATATGGGTTATTGCAACTGTGCCGTTGTCCTCATTCCTCTTCTTCTTTCGTTCCCCGAGAAGGCTGCGCATCGTGATTTTGGTCTTTCCTGGGCAATTTCATTTAAGAAATATTTTTCTCTACCGTGAACTATCGCGAATAACGCATGGTGTCGGAGTGCACTTTGCGAAGTCTCAATTCACGATGGCGAAGCCGGAGTGAAATAATATCCGCATCTGCCTGACAACAACATGCGTTAGTCGCAATAATTCACAGAAGAGAAAAAATATTTCGATTCTGACATGATCTTACATGATACGGAAAGAAAAGTGGACACTGTTGCAATGTCTTCTAAAGAAGTCTTTTGCAGAGGCGTCGAGAGAAACAAATGTTTACATGCGACGTCATCGAACGCACCCTTTTGCACGCAATACTTTGACGACGTGATTTATTACAGTTTGATCACGGTAATGTTTCCATTAGACTCAATGGGAAAACGTTAACGCCATGTTAGAATTATAGTATTACATTTCACTAAAATCAGCCAGTCTTCGAGTTGAGGTGTCTGAGGTGATTTCCAAGAGCCCCCATCCTTGTTTCGTAAAGTGATATAATTTGATTTTATGAATTCTGTGATGTTTCACTGATTGCGTTCTATGCGAGCTGAACAATTAGTTTGTGGCTTTTACAACATTTGAATCTATGGTGAAGATTAAGAAAGAGTAAAATCAATTTAAACCCCCGCAGTAGTCTGAATAGACTGGCTCCAGCCTCCAGTGACTAAATATATATTCCTATAATCATGTCTGATATTCCTCTAAAATAAAACCAAAATAATATCATGACTATATAGCCTTTATAAAAATAATAGCATGACTATAAAGGCTGGTCACGAGTGACCAGCCTTTATAGTCATGCTATTATTCTGGTTTTATTTTTGGTCAATTATCAAATAGGATTATAATAATAAATATTTAATAAGTGGAGACTGGAGCCAGTCTTTAGTCTAAATACTTATGGCCGTTCTAAGGCGGTAATTCTGGTGTTTTGTGTTCTTTTTGCATTACAAAAACATGCCTATTCAAATGTACTGAAAATTTTACCACCAGAAAATGTAAATTTTCAGAGAAAAAATCTGATATTTTTTTCATATTTCCGCTCAAAACATAGATTGTGGGTACTCGTTAGAACCGCCTCGCCGAGGCGGTTCTAACGAGTACCCACAATCTATGTTTTGAGCAGAAATAAGAAAAATAATGTATACCCCTGTAAACCCCAGTTTTACTATATAAAAGTGGGGTTCAAGGGGGTCAGAATTATATAGGTGTGTTTTCGTGATGGTGTGGCTTTTTGGCTACTCGCTGTGGGGCATTTTTTTTTTTTTTTTTTTTTTTTTTTCGGATTTTGTCCAGTTCATTATCTTATTGTTGTGTTTAGCGGATCCTTTTAAAACCGTGATTACCTTGTTAGCAAAACGGGAGCTACTGTCCTTTCGACATCACTTGGAAAGACGTGTTTTGCTTGACGTTTTATTTTAAATGGAAATAGTTTGTTCTGATTGACCATATGTTATCAGAAACCATATGTCTTTTCTGTTTCTATGTTTTGTTTTCAAAAAATTTAGCCTAAAATTAAATTTACAGCCAAAAATTGGTCTGACCTATGCAATTTCTACAGAAAAGTGATTTTTTGGATTTTTTTGTCTATGAAAATAATTTTTACTTTTCTTTGTTGAATTTAAATTATTGATGTTTCACAACAATACTGTGAAAATTTCAGAAAAAAGAAAAAAAAACAAGTGGAGTTTGCTGAAACTCTGCCTCCGAGTTACCTACCCTACAGATTTCTGCATAAGTTGCATTCCTTTTTACTATAGGAAAAAGTGAAAATATTTTATTTTTTAAAAACCAATGACTAGAATACATTTTTCGTGCATAGGTAATTACGACAAATGGTTTTGCATAAAATCATGGCAAAAGTTTGCAAGTTTACTTCTTCCATGTAAAGCGCCAAGCAAAAAACGACCTTCTGAAAGATGTCGAAAGCACAGTAGTTGCTTTGCCTTCGTTGATTTTCAGCATGTGTACTGTCTGTCTTGGTTTGTTTGCTCTTCCTCTGGGTGTCATCGGTAGGCTATGTTCTGTGATTTTGGCTCTTCTTGGACGGCTTCTATATTATTTTAATATGTCCTGCTTCTATATATGCACAAAAAATATTTCATGTGTAATTTGAGCCAGCATAGGACAAAGCCAAAACATAGTATGTGCGCCAAGCGAAGACTCAGATCAGCCTGGGTATCAATGGGTAACTAAGGACCCAAGCTTTCTTCATGCGGACAGCGAAGACTCTGATCAGACTGGGCGGATGCCCAGGGTGATCTGAGTCTTCGCTGTGCGCACATGCCATTCTGTCGTGCGCTGGTTCATTTCTCTATGTCTCCAAGTTCTCCATATCTCTTTCGTAGTATATTTTAACCCTACTACCATCCTTACTGCGGATTACGTTTAAAACCATTGCTTACGTGCACATCAAAGTATCTTATCTCTATGGTGGCATATTTCTGCCACGTGATAGCTAGGTAGCTATCACGATACTTTCAATAATTATCGTGATATTTCGAAGTTTCCTGAAAAGATTATCTTAATAGTTTAAAGTATCCTGGAAATATTATCGCGAAAGTTTACAGTATTATCGCGATATTTTTTGCGTTAGTGCCCAGAGCTGCCATTTATTTTCTGTTATCGATATATAGAAACCGAAATCGGAATACCTTTGTTTATACTGTTGAAATTCACCGAGGGTATTTACCAGCGATTTTTAAGATAAGAGTTTGTACTAGGCAATCGCCAATCGGTGCGTAGAAACCCCAGAATGTCATATCCGCTTGTGTTCTATTTATAGCTACCTCGCTACCATGAAAAAAATTATCGCGATAATTTTATCTAGATACTAATGTCAGTTCCGAGCAGAATCACGAAATTTTGCTTTAAAATATTTTCTGGAAATTAAAAAACATATCTAGATAATTCAAGTTATTGCGATAATGTTTTCAGGAAAACTTTTTATTTTCTGGAAAATTAAGAATATTATCGCGATAGCTATCTAGCTACCTCGTGGCAGAAATATGCCACCATATATCTCCTTTGTGAATGCGTCATGTGCTAGTATAATATATTTTAAACATTCAGTTTCGAGATAACCGAGTTAGTTATTATAGATAGTAGCAGGATATGGCCTTGGAAGACGTTTTTAGCATGTCGATATGTTTTGTATTTTTGAAGGGTTATTTACTTAACACGTAATTTATTTTACCGGGAAGGGTCTTGACAGTTTTTGAACACTATTATAAATGTTGGGTAAATATTTGTGAACTAGACGGGTGCAAATATGAGCTGCTACACGTATTGTCCCCTTATTGTAATTGCATAGAACGAAAGCCGCCAACTGCCTGTGCAGAAAGATGAAAAGAAAAGTCAGTCACATGTCGCAGCCAATCCCTGACACAAAATGGAAGGGGAAAGAGAAACAAACCAACACGAGCCAAACAAACAAACGCACGAAAAGCACACAGACCAGCTCTCTCTTCCCCAAGCGAGGTTATAGCAATGCTAAAAGGACTGAAACAATATAATCGCCTCGTAGAATTAACCACAAAGCTACACAGAATAAGAGCAACACCGGGACCTCCGCCTAAGAACGGAAAGTAATATTAACTAACGGAGGGGCGTGTGGTGGGGGTTGGACGGGGGGGGGGTTAAATTACATTTATAGTCGACTCACTTAATAGTCTTCGTTGCTCTTTAAAGAATAAATGGATACACTAATAATTAATATAAAAACAGAGATGGGCCTGATGAAATCCAGGTTTAAGCCCCGAACGGTTTTTACGGTTCCAAGGTCGTATTTCTGTTGCAGTTCATCACCACTTGCAGTGAACCCTCGTTGCAATGACAGCATTTGTTCCCAAAGACGATGTCATTAAAATGAATGTGCTGTTGTAGAGAATACTTTATGAACAGATTGGTATGTAAGAAAGGTCTTGTTTTGTTCTTATTTCCTCATAGAACATGTGTTTTGGATATTTGTTAGAATCGCCTCACTGAGGCGATTCTAACAAATATCCAAAACATATGTTTCTGTAAAGTATTGAATGCAATATTCTTGCATTATTTGTGACATATTGTTACCTCTTAAGCAAAGGTTTTTTGACAGTCAAATTATCATTATAATGAATTTTGTCGTTGTATCGAGTGTCGGTTTAAAGAGGGTTGTCGGTACTTTGCTCAGATTGATCTGAATCATGACCAAGCACACGTGTCAAAATGTACATTTTCTCAAATTAATACTCCCGTTTCTTTTAAAAAGATAAAGTAAAATTCTTGAGCAATCTGATTAAAATCCGATGTTTACTTTTATCTACAGTAATAATAGAATAGAATTGATTAAGATCGGATTTAAATCAGATTGAATGCTTGAGGTGTATATTAAGTACCAGCGTACCTCATCTTACCAAGGCGAAGCCATCATAAGAGAGGCCTTCAAACAAACTGCTACTGAACAGGACCTCCACACTACAGGGCAGCTCATAACTAGATTGCATTAGTTGACACGCCTGTGTGAAATATATATACTTCTTAACCACATCTCTACATATGGTACTTTTGTTAACCCCATCGCATTCAATTCGACTAACATTCGACTCTCATTATCTCAACTTCGCTTATCTGGAATAACCGCTTACCTTGAAGTAATAATCTGGTCCCTGTTTAAACATTATAATCTAACAACAGGTAACAAAATATTGTGGAAAAGAGGAGAAATTGCTCCTAAGGAGCAATTTCTCCTCTTTTCCACAATATTTTCAATACATCTCAAGCTTCAGGTGTCAAAATACATATTCATCTGTGAAATGTGGTTGTTCGATTTATTTTTCCCCTCAATTTCTGCAAATCCTATATGTCGAGGTACGGATATATCGAAGTATTTCAGAGAGTCCCTTGGACTCCGGGATAACGAGCGTCGACTGTATTTTCTTTTCTCTTATCTTCACGAAGAAGAGTAATTAAAGGGTGTCCAGGAAAAGCATGTTTCTGCAAAGATATGTATGAGTGGGTATGACGGGAAGTGTGTGATGGGGAACTGGGATAGGTCTATGTGTATGCATCATGCATATTGCAGCATCTGGTTCAGAGGAGAACCCAGGGGATAGATGAGATATGCCGACTATCTGCATTTCCATTTCAAGAAATCCAAGCCATTAATTACTAATTGTGTCGCGCCAAGCGAAAAAGTGCCTTCGAACATGTGCAAGATGCGCAGATTCAGATCATCCTGCGCATGCGCAAAGTATCATACGGCCATTTGCTCTCCATTCACACAGTTTGCTGTAGCTAATGATTCAGTTAGCGGACAGGGAAGACCATGATCAGACTGCGCGGAAGCGCAGCTGATCTTGGCCTTCGCTGCACGAAGACACGTTTTCACATGTCGCGGTCCAACTGTCAATTTTACATATTAATCTAATAATATCATCTCCATATTTCCCCGGCGATAGATCTAAATTCAGTGTTCATGAGATGAATTAACAAAAAGTAACAAATCACAATTAAATATCGTATTGACCCAAAGTATTTGTCGCGAGGGTTCTGAGCAAACTGTGCTGGTCCATACCAAACGGCTTTATAAGGGTCTACACTGACATTCTGTCAGTACGTTATATACATCGTAAGGTTGTTTATTGGGCTTGTTCAAGTGCTAGGTAAACCCTTAATGTGCTGGGTAAAAAGTTCAACGGAGAACATTTTGAAATACCAATGTATGTTTTCACATTTTAACCAGAAAAAAAAACACTTTGACATTTCCTGCGGGCGTCTAATACGGGTGTGCACTGCCTGCTTAAATTATAGGAAAATGAGGGTTAATGAAACAATCGCAGGTTTCTGTTCAGCAGCCCACACTCAGAGACAATCGACCCCAGTGCTGTCAGTGCAGCCTCTTTGGGTTAAATGGCTTATGATTTGATGGGATATTAATAACGGTCTGCGTCTTACTATAGCAGTTCCTTTGGCTGGTCAATACATATTAGTCAGGCAAACTGAGGTGAATGTCCGCTCAACTTGACAATAATCACATGAAGTAGAACCGGAACGTCAGGAAACGTACCTTAGAACATATGCGCCAAGCTAAGCAATAGCGCAGTCTGATCAGAATCTTCGCTGGGCGCATTTTGGATAGCCAAGGATGCGAAGTTTCTTCATGCGGACAACGAAGACTCTGGTCAGACTGCGCGGATTCGCAGGCTATTTGAGACTTCGTTGGGCGCAAATTTCAGAGGATACGTTTTTAAAACTTGAGGCTCAGTAGAGTCATTGATAATAAGGCAGCGGGAAGTCTGTCGTTAAAGTTGACGAGGTAAATAGACCAGGACAATAACAGAAATTGTACATATTGAAATCAGTCTAAAAGAAAAATAGGTTTGTCATTTTTATTGCTAATTATCGGATAGCATGTGCTGTATTTACCCTAAATACTCGAACACACAGGGTTGAGTAAACAGTGTAAAGCCCGATGAGACAACCCGAGGACTACAGTCAACCCCGCCCTCTTTATACCGAGACTCAATACAACGACAACGTTCTTTATGATGTGGCCCGAAACTCTCTCTCAAGAAGTTATAGTTATTCAGATATTATGCAACACTTCAAGCATTACATATGTTTTGGATAGGCGATTCTGATAGATATCCAAAATATATGTTCCATGAAGCTTTAAGAATAAAGCAAATGCTTCCTTAAGTATCATTTTGCTCATTAAAACAGCAAATGTATTTTAAAGGTAACATCTCTGGGGACAAATTCTATCGTTGTAACGAGGGTTCACTGTACATTATTTGATATTCATCCAGTAGTTTCTACACACGTCAACATACAGTAGACCGAAGAATCCTCAAATATTAGGATACGTATTGTTGGGAGTAATGTGGTCGGACTGTAATTCCAATCAAGTAGGCTTACACTTATTCAGTGCAATTTGATTGGTTGAGAGTTTTTTGAAAACGACATTTATACTTCGATAAATCCATTCATCAGGAATCTCGGAAGTGTCTTTTTTGCGCAAATGTTTTTAAATTACATTTTTATTGTTGTTTTTTTTTTTTTTTTTTTTTTTTTTTTGTTTGTTTGTTTTTTTTGTTTTTTGTTTTTTTGTTTCTATTTTCTTTTTTTCATAATTTCAATCTAAATATGATAAGAATTGAACATTTTGCTGATTTTATCGATGTGTAAACACCGGGAAACACTTACAAACTTAGATTAAAGCCGAAGAAAGCCCTTCGACTTTACGTTAAGTTCATGTGTTATTCACCGGCGTTTACCCATCGTTAAAATCCACAAAATATCATTTATTCAGACTGTATATAGTATATACGGTAGCAGATAAAGCGTAATAAGTTCAAGCAGACAATAATTAGCTCAAATGAGCCGAGGTCTTCGGACACTTGTATCCGTTCACATTTCAACCCACATTCTATTCTTAGTCCCTTTTGTGCCCAGTGGACTCTTCTACCTCAAGTCTTTGTTTGGACAAGTCCTTTTCTTAAATAAGGGTATCTGGTTAGTTTTTATAATTATGTTTTGTAGAAATTTCTTGATACAAGAAGAGTAGACCCTGATCAGACGCCGCCTCCTGCGGCGTCTGATCTGGGTCTATATACTGTTTGCCTATGTTCCTTTTATGAGACGCTAAGCTTAAATGTGTTAATGTTTCAAATCGAAAACATCAATGCACTCAATCAGTTTCTATGACAATTGTTGTAGTGCTGAATTTTAATGCAACCAGGCACCCGAGACACATAGAGACAGAGGCTGCCATGACAGTGGATGCTATTTGTTAAATTATAGAAGCTCGGAATAGAAAACTAAAGAATTCTTCACATTATGTTATTTGGTGTTAGCACATTGTCTATCCAGACAAATATACTAGCGGAAATAAGAAGAAGAAGAAGAAGAAAAAACAAAAAACAAAAAAAACAAAAACGCAAGTTCGGTTTTGGTGTCATATACTTTTTATTAAGAGACCATAAACGTCACTGTGGATATGTTCACTGGTATAGGATTAATTTAATTAAAAATCTATCTAAAAGTTTTCAAAGCACACACACGTTAAAATGTTCGATCGAAATCATTTAAATTAAGTAGTTCTATTATTTTACTCCAAAAGAAAACTCGCGTTTTTCTATTTATTTCCGCTAAAATACATTCATATATGTAAGGCAGTACATAAATATATTGGTGACGCTAAAGGATTTTAAGTAATCAAATAATATTATGCTACTTTTTTTGCACTTCCAGATTATAAGAGAAACATAACAAAAACTCTCAAACATTCTTAAGTGAAAAAGTTACCCGAAACCTTTGCTCCTCTCTGTCTGTCTGTCTGTCTGTGTGTGTGTGTGTGTGTGTCTCTCTCTCTCTGTCTGTCTGTCTGTCTGTCTATCTGTCTCTCTGTCTGTCTCTGTCTGTCTGTCACTCTCTCTCTCTCTCTCTCTCTCTCTCTCTCTCTCTCTCTCTCTCTCTCTCTCTCTCTCTAAAAATGATAATAGTGATCAAATTAAGTTTCTGGTTTCTTTTGTTTCTTACTTGCTAGAATTGATTGTATATTATTTGGCTTCGAATGCCATTTTCATTGAACAACACACGTAATAGTTATTTCAGTACTTGTTCCCACAGATTGTTTCCATCGTATTCTACATACAATAATCGTAATAGAGAGACAAACCAAAAAGCATACTGCTCCTATCCTTATGAATATGTTATTTGTTATATGTATATGTTCAAGTGTTGAAATAAAACTAAACAACCATCAATTTATCGCAGACTTGCCGGCCTTATTTATTTGACACAGGAATTAAATTAACCCTTTCACCCCTGAGTTTCTCAAATGGACTCTTCCATTTTTTAATTTAAAACTTGTCCCCTAATACAAATAGGAGTTTCAATCAAAAATCTAAAACAGAATGACAAACAGTATAGATCCTGATGAGACGGATCGTTTTATAATTAAAAAAAAATGATATCTTCAAACCTTGATAATTTGCTTATGTTTCATCCGATATTGATCATAGTTGCAACAAAGTGCACGGTGTCTCAAGATCTTATATCTCGAATACACTCTTCATTAACATTGTTTTCCCTTTAACCCATTGTAGATTGAATGAACCCCACCCCCCACCCCCTACCCCCACATTATATATTGGAAAATTCTAATTTGATTTTAGGTATGTCAGGTGCTTTAGAGAAAAATGGTTGAACTGTTTGCAAACAGTGGAGACCCTGATCAGACGCCGCGTTCTGCGGCGTCTGATCCGGGTCAGCACTGTTTGCCAGTTACCCTTTTAGGGGTCTCCAGACTGAAATGGGTTTATCTTTACCAGTCTAAAAGCAAAATCAGCATCCGACAATTTGATGATATTTGTTTCCCCTGTGACGCTTTGGCTCTGTGGCTATACACAGAGTGCCCTGCGAAGACTCTGATCTGACTGCACGGATGCACAGGCTCATCATAGTCTTCGCACTAGTGGCGCACATGCAACCTTCTAGGAACTGTTGTGGCACGGCTCAAAGTTTTTGTTTTGCTGTCAGAAATAATTTCCTGAAATTTCTTTATGTGGAACGGTGTTACCTTGGCACATTTTAAGTTTGTTCACTTTCTAACGGACTGGACCGTGAGAAAAAGTACCTTCTGACATGGGCACCCACCGAAAACTCAAATCAGCCTGCACATTCGCAGTCTGGACCGCATGAAGAAATATTGTATCCTTGCCTATCTAAAAAGCGCCCAGTGCAGATTCTGATCAGCCTGCGCGAATGCGCAGGCTGATCTGAATCTTCGCTGGGCGCACATGTCCGAAGGTACGTTTTCTGATGTAACGGTTCTGATGATGTGCTGTAACTTCAGAAATTGCCATACCGAGTATGCAAGAAGCATAGACACAGATCAGTCTGCGCATTCGCTCAGTCTGCTCGGAATGTTCTTTACCCGTTTATAGGAAGAATATAGAATATGGAATATCTTGGTAAGTCAGTGCCGATTCTCAAGCTGATCTGGGCCTTTTCTGTTCGCATTTTGCATGATCGCCGTTTTCCCTGTTTTGGTATCTTATGCCGCATAATGCAGACTGAAAGATAGGTTATTCAGTCTGATCTAGATCACACCAAAACAGTCTGCAGTGCTCGTTACGAAAGACTATAAGAACTATTCAAGGATATATGCAACAGGCCATGAAGTTCGTTTCCTTCTTTTTTCTGGGTATCTTTTCTTAGTTAAAGGTCTTAAAGATGTGTGTCAAGGAATTGTTTGTCTGCAACAGAACGTACTTAATATAGTTTTCCTAGAATATGTCAAGCCATTATTAATCTGTGCTTCCGCTTGCAATACAAATAAAACTATGCCAATGCATTCTTTTTCTGCACTATCGCATGAAGGAATCAACATTACGCGTCGAAACGGAAACTAACAGCATACCAATTCCGTTCAACACTCTTTATGCAGGGGAAAAAAAACAAAAGCAGACGAAAAATTGATATTGTTTTCTTATTTTCCTCAACAAATAGGTTTTGGCATTTAGTGCAAATTGATTGCATAGGAAAATAAACCATTTCATGTTATTTGTCTCCTACGAAACAATTTGCATGAAATGCCAAAGCCTATTTTCAGGGAAAAATAATCAAAGAAATGTCCATTTGTCGTCTGCTGGAATAGACTAAATTTTCAGGTTAAATCATTTATGACAATAATTTATCAAAACGTATGAAAAAAAAGTAACATTACTTAACCTTTTCAGCACAGCATACCAAAACAAATACGTATGCAAACAGTGTAGATCCAGATGAGACGGCTCGTGACGAGCCGTCTCATCAGGATCTACAATGTTTGCCATTTGATTCTAGG
Organism: Anodontia alba; assembly: GCA_964016985.1. Lineage (NCBI taxonomy): Eukaryota > Metazoa > Mollusca > Bivalvia > Lucinida > Lucinidae > Anodontia > Anodontia alba. The sequence goes on along the minus strand of OZ024826.1, from coordinate 101,923,086 downwards.
TTTTTGACGGATGTCCCAATTTGAAACAAAGGACTTGTCAAATTCAGAGATGGAAGAGTCCAATTTAGAAACTTAGGGTTGTGAGGGTGAAACATTCAGTGTTTTAGATAATCACTGCTTATCATGCGCTCACGATCACAAACGTTATTACACGTAATGTTGCATTGCAAAGATTACATTCCATATTTACTCCCAAGAATTCGGACAGATGGACGTAACGACTCCCTGACAGGGTTTGCGGGCCTGCTAACGCCGTTGATACTGCATCTGAATACATCCTTTATCAAGGCAGTTTCAAGGTTGATGCGAAGAACTCCAAGCGCCTGCGGTATATTCAATCCCCCTGAAAATCATAGATAACATTTTTTTCTGGATAAAAAATTAATCCGATCATACAAATACATTTGATTATATGAGCCAATCATAAATCAATTAAAAGCATTCCAGATAGCGCTGTTTATTGTCAAACTGTAATTATTCTCTCTCGATTCATTGTTCCTGGCGACAAATGCTTCATTCAAATTGCGTACGTAGGAATATAATACGGCTGGCGTCATAATTGACATATATTTCACAATTAAGGGCAATCGATACACTTTTAAGGGAAGCAACTCTGTTAAAAAAGTTTTGCCTCCCTTCTGAAAAGGGGTCTACTCTAATAGGAAAGAATTTGCTCCCAAGGGGAGCAAATTCTTTCCTTTTAGAATAGAACCCCCTTTCGGAAGGAGCTTGATCTGTACGAAAACAAAAAGGAAGTAACAAAAAGGTAGCACCTTGTTCAAATGGTTCAAAGCATACCAACCGTATCCAGTTCCCTTAATCTGATGCACAAGAACTCTTTCACAGTATAATGGATGCACAAAATGGTTATGCCATATTGCCATATGAGCCAGCTTACGACAAAATCTACAATAAGACATGTGTAACCAGCAAAGACTCAGATCAGCCTGTATATCTACCATGTTTGGCAAGGGTTCGTTGAATAGTTCGGAGGCTGTAGATGGCACATGTGGTCAGTGCAGACTGATCAGACTGCGCGGATGCGCAGGCTGATCTGTCTTCGCTGGCCGCACACATCTTAGTGTATGTTATGTCGTGCGCTGGCTCATATGCTAAGAGCGAAGGCCCAGATCAGCCTGCTCATCAGCCCTACCTGATCACGGCATTCTTTGTCCATCAATATTTGAGCATCCAGTAATTCTGTAAGTTAATAACCAGATTACTACGCAGGCAAACGTACTTAAATAAAATTGTTACTTAAAATTTCTGCACATATGCTATTGCATTTGTACAAATACTGAGAAAATTTACGATGCTGTTGTTTATATTACTAAATACATTTTAATAAATAAGATGTTTTTTTTTTTTTTTTTTTTTTTTTTTTATTTTTTTTTTTTTTATTTTTTTTTTTTTTTTTTTTTTTTGTCGACTGGACAATAATCTGAAGTTTGAACATGTGTCACTTTTGTCGTCAAAAAATCCAATCTGGCAGGGTTGATAAACGGACATTTAGTTACAGAGAGCATTTAACCTTCGGACTAGTCAGAGCATAAGGTACATAGTCCATTGTCAGCTTCTATCTTCTTATACCGTCCTACCTCTACTTGTAATTTATGAGAACTATATTGTTGCTCTATCAAAAGAGTCACAGTCAAGCAGTCTGCTCAGTGACTCTGATATAAGACACAACAGTCAAATGTGCGACTATTTGTGCGACTACATTTCCTTATTGTGGACAACAAATCAGGGGGAGCTAATCGAGGACTGGTACCTATTATGATGGCATATTCAAATTTCTAGTCTGGTCTGGCCTTGCCTAGACAGGTTCAGACACATATTCATTGCTTCGAGCCGGACCAGACCAGACCAGGCCAGGCCAAAGTAAGTTTCAAGGCTGTGCTTCTGGTGTTGTTCGTCCTTTGTATGGCCGTGTGCATGTTGTGGCTGCACGCTGCGATTTTTTTTTTTTTTTTTTTCATTGTTTATTGTCTTATTGTTTTTCATGGGTCCTGTCTAGCATTGTAATCACCTCTTTAAAGATGAGGGATCTAGTTACGATAAAAAAATTTCGTACACTAAAGTTTCTGACAAAATAACATATGCAAACCGTGCAGACCCAGATCAGACTGCTCCTTCAGGAGCAGTCTGATCAGGGTCTACACTGTTTTCCATTACGCTAAATTGTTTAAGAAACAACTGCATAAAAAGCAAACTCTAGACAAAAAGTATGAAATAAAGTGTTCGTAATTTTATGACTGTTCTTGTTTGGTTTGCGATATGTGCAGTGTCTGTAATGTTCGTTTGCTCTTCCTCTTCATATTATTGGTAGGCTCTGTTCTCTAATTGTCCTGGACATCTTCTATTCTAGTTTTTTTTAAATAAATATCAGCCCACACAATATCAAATATCGAATAAAAGTAAAAACAATATTCTGTTAAACAAGAATCATAAACATTAGTGATGGGTCAAAGCGAGAAAATGGCACTTATGCCAAATGCAGTGTGCGGGCAAGAAATGTTCATATCAGCCTGAGCATTTATGCAGTGTGATCAGGGTCTTCATTTGACACTGCAATATAGATAATATCGACGAACAGGGAAGGCCCCGATCAGACTGCACGATCACTTAGGCTTCGCTGTTTATATGATAACATAGAGTCCGTTTACGATGTTGAACATTAATTATTACATTAGTACCTCAGTAACTTAACGACTTTTCCGCAAAAGTGAAAGCGAAGGGACAAGTACAAATCAAACAGTAAATGTTAATCAAACATTGCTAACAGTTCTACCTGTATATTGTGCGAGATTTATTAGCTTAAGACCCCACCCCAACCCAAGAGTTGTTTCTACCCGTCGTTTCAAGGCTGTTTGTCGGTAGATTGTTTCTAATAGAGTCTTAGTATACAAAAGCCATAATTTCCTTAAGATAGTTGACCAATGAAATCAAACCGCGCGTTAGACAAAATCCATGGAACGGTTACTTATAGCCGCGCTATTCTTGTCGCTGTGACGTCGCACTGTTATTGATGGAGGGTTATCTGTAAACCTTGGACTGGAAACGGGACATTCGGGACATTGGCAAACAGTGCAGACCCAGATCAGACGCCACTGAATGCTGAACGCGGCGACTGATCAAGGTCTGCACTGTTTGCTTAAATTACAGGAAGTTAAGGGTTGAATGAAACAATCGTAAGTCCCCGTTCAGGACCATTTTCTAAGCCTACACTCAGAGACAAACGACCCACCAGTGCTCTCCACTAAGAGACAATCGACCCACCAGTGCTCTCCACTCAGAGACAATCTACCCACCAGTGCTCTCAGTGCTTTGATTCTGTTGTAGTTCTTCTGTATATGAATGTTGATTATTGCAACTGTACCGTAGTGTCTTGTCATTGTTTGTTCCTCATGTCCTCTTCTAGGTTTGTTGTTTATATATTCAGGGTTATTTGCAGTATTTTGCAGTTCTGGAGACTTTTATGATATGACGAAATATTTATTGAATTTCGCTCTTCTGTTGCACATCTTGCTAGATCTTTATCAAAGGTATAGGAACGCATTTCAATTCGGAGAATAATTCACAAACTGAAGACGCCAGGCAAAAGCTTAGTGTAAGTTTGTGAGCTGTTCGCCAGCCAACCGAATAAAGCCACACAAGGACTTTGTGTGAGGTTTGTGAGTTATTCGCAGGAGTTTACACAGCGACACAGTCATTTCTTATAATTCCAACTCGGTCATGTTACTTTGAAAACATGAGTTAAATAGTTTATTTTAAAATAAAAAATCTACGCACAAAAAAGTTTCAAGTTGACTTATCGCAGTACAAATGCCGCTTTAAAGATTTTTACTGGCCAACAAAACACGTTGTAATAAGTAAACAGTGGCGTAGCCAGTACGGAATTATTTTTACGCCCACCCATGAAAAATCTTGAGAAATTCTCCCGAGTATCGCTTCCAATATAAGGCCTACTCTTAAAGGAAAGAAGTTGCTCCCTGTGGGAGCAAATTCTTTTCTTTAAGAGTAGCCCCTATTTTTGGTGCAATAATTGTTTCCTTTAAGAGCAGCCCCTATAGCAAAGAAGCAAAATATTTCATGTTAGTTGATGTCGCTTTATTGCAAATAATATTATTTATCTTACGCATATTATGCTCATGCGTAATGTACGTTATGAGTGATATGTCTATGGTATATGCCTGTTCAGCTTGAATTATTTAACCCTATGCACAACAGATAGCTTTCCTTCTTGGATTTGCATTGCAACAGTATACTGGCCCCGAAGTTATAAACTTTTTTTATGTTCAACTCAGCTGAGCATGAAATTTGTCCTGCTAATAAATCTCAAATTACTAACAATCGCGCCGGCCTCGGTGGTTCAGTTGGATGCGCGTCCTACTGGTGATAAGGGGTTTGCGGGTTCGACCTCCGCCGGGTCGGTAACATTCTTTCATGGAGATTGATCATGAAATACTTTCTACGGTCATTCTCTACCTTCCGCTAATTCAATAAGGGCAGTTGTCAATTTCTGGCGAAAGAATGTGCACAATACTGGTCAACCGCTTAGAGGACAAAGCCTGCCCAGTAAAATTGTGGTAACGTAAACTGATCGAGCTCGACATGACCCCATTGGGTTGATTGGGCCGTTGAACCTCAACACAAACACAAAAACTTACAATTGCAAATTCTTTCTCGTTAAACATAGCCGAGCATGAAAATTTCTCTGGTAATGAATATGAAAATGCCAACTATTATCGGCATTTTCATATTTATTAGGAGAGGAAATGTCATGCTCAGCTGAGTTGAGCATGACAATAGCTTTATAATATAATGGGGATACATGACGCAGATTGCACATTCTAAACTTACCGACCAGTTCCGTGAATAAAAACATCACCGACTAGAAAGTGCCAAATATGTTTAGAACGTGATGTCCTAGCGGGCACATGACGTCTATACAACGTCGTCTCAACATCGATGCAACGTCATGACGTTGCACTGACGTTGAGGCGACGTTGTATAGACGTCATGTGTCTGCTGGGGTTGTAGGTAAGAACGGATGCACTTGTTTTTCGCGAAAATTTCACCTTTTCTCAGAGAATGTGCTTTCCTTAGACTTTACTATCGAGTATCAGTTTATCGGTTCACGCTTTATGATAAAGAGCAATGAACATTGTTTCAACCAATTAAGGAGTCGATACTCTAGGTAGAATTTCCGTCATTTCTGCCATGGGAGACAACTTTTATGACTTCCTGCTTGCTTATCTGGACACCCAGTTCCTTCCAAAAAGAGGTCTACTTTAAAGGAAAATAAATCTATCCCGGATAGCAAATTCTTGCCTTTTATAATAGACCACTTTCAGAAGGGAAGCAAAAATATTCTGACAGAGTGCCTTCCCCTTAAAGTGTTTTAATTCCCTTAAGCAGCATGTCACTCTGTTAAATGACCATTGACAGTAACGACACATATTTGCCTACAAAACGATACAACCAATATTATACATGTATATGAAAGGGAATGGTAAATAAATGAAAATATTTCAGTTTCTTCTCATTAGGGGCTTCTCGTAAAGGAAGCAAGTGTCGTCTAAGAAAGATGCTTTTTGCTTGTTATATATGTTCAATGTGATGTCACGAAAACTATGTTGCTTGCTTATTTTGTTTCCATAAAATTCGTTTGAGTGCATTTCCTACTTAATATTGTGTGTGCTTTTAACTCCGGTTACAATATAAAAACTCCAATTACAATATAAATTATTTGTAATAAATAGCGGCGGCAATTTCATATAAGAGAAAATGTATTATATGGTATGTGTGTTCAGCGAACATTCATATCAAAGTGCGCAGTGTGATCAGAGTTTTTGCCGGGGGCTTTGTGAATATCCACTGATCTGAAGCTTCCCAATGCGCACAGCGGAGACTCTGATCAGACTGCGCGAAAGCGCAGGCTGATCTGAGTCTTCGCTGGGCGCACATGCATTTTCTGCCGTTGTGTTTGGTGTCATTCTGTATCTTCACGATATGGGATTGTTCACAGAATAGAATTGGTGATATTGGAACCTCGGCAGTGTCTTGCTAACCTAACTGAGGAAAGCTATGGAAAAACCAACCTTTACCCATTTATAAAACATGACCTGGACCCGGGCAAGCATATATACATGTTTGGGCCGGACTATCCGGCGTGTACTTTTCCTTCTACGAAACCCATTCATTCTGAAGGACTCCTATCGTAGAATGAGAACGTGTAAGTTATTCTGGCCTTGGCTTTTTCATATTACCAAATATGCGAGGGGAGGGAAGGGTTGGGTTCAGGTAAAATATAATTTTCTTATTTCCCCACGAAAACATATGTTGTGGGTACGCATCAGAAGCGCCTCCGCGAGACGCTTCTGATTAGTACCCACAACATATGTTTTCTTGGAGAAATAAGAAGAATATGAATACGTTTTAGTTGACAATATATGCTTTATCTGGAGGGATGCTTTTTCGCATATGCATATCTCAGCCTCAATAATTGAACACTTGATGACGCAGAAGCACAGCAAAAGGTGTCCGGTATCACCGCTTTGGTCGCAATACGATGCGTGTGATAAACAACACCAGAACCTGATCCGGATAAGGGTTTGGGAGTTCTAAATCATACCTCCCACAGAAATTTTAGATATGTAATATATGAATTTATTCCCATACGTGGGTTCGACTACTACGGCAATAACCAACGCCATTTGTCACTGGTTTGTGAGGATATGCACTTTGATCGGCGCTTTCTTAGTCTAGATACGACCCGGAGATCCTGTTTATCATCGCGGAACTCATATATTATCATAACAGAAATGAATTACTATCAGTTTGTAAGTTCGCAACCTGGCCTAATGATATAACATTTCCAGGAAGATCCGGAAAAGCTACAAGATACAGTATTGGCTCATGGATGATAAGATCACAATCCCAAGTACAGTCGAACCTCGATGGCTCGAACACCGATGGCTCGTTTACTATGGCTAATTCGAACTCGTTTTTGAGTCCCTACGAAATTCTTCCGACAGCCCCAGAAAACAAATATTTAAGTAAATTTTCTTATTTTATCATGAAATTGTATGTTGTGTGTATTCATTAGAACCGCCTCATCGAGGCGATTCTAATGAGTACATTCAACATACAATAATTGTGTAGAAAATCGAAAAAAAAATCCTAAATTATCGTTATTTGCTTCCTGGCTTGACACCATGGTTAACCCTCAGTGGCTCGAACTACCCATGTCTCGAACAATTTTCTATGGTCCCAAAGATGTTCGAGCCACTGAAGTTCGACTGTATGATCAGTTGAATTGAAACGCCTGGTCCCTACAAAACACATGATTATCCGTCGTGTTATCTTCTGATGAACTAAACTGGCTAAAATAAGGAGAACCACGAAAAAGCTTATCAGCATTACGAAAACACGCCTATTCAAATATATTGAGAATTTTACCACCAAAAAATGAAAACTTTCAGGTGAAAAAGTCTGGTAGTTTTCACATTTCTGCTCAAAACATAGATTGTGGGTACTCGTTAGAACCGCCTCGGCGAGGCGGTTCTAACGAGTACCCACAATCTATGTTTTTGAGCAGAAGGAAGAAAATTAATGTATACCCCCGTAAACCCCAGGTTTACTGTATAAAAGTGGGGTTTCAGGGGTCAAACCTATATAGGCGAGTTTTTGTGATGTTTTTCTACTGATCGTTCCAATGCGGTTCCTCTGTTGCAGGTCTTCTTTGACTATGTAGGTGGTTTCATACGTGGCATTGTTTAGTCACTGTCTGTTTCTCGTCTCTCCTTTTGGTACTTTGAGAAGGCTGTACTTCGTAACTGCACCATTTCCCGGGTATCATAACTTAGATTTTTAATGACATGAAATAACAATATTACACTATCTCAAAAGCAGGAAGAACCAACTTCGAAAATGAACGGAAAATTTCAGGGTTTATATAACCCACGCAGAACTTTTATTGTTGGTCTAAAAGGTAGAATTTTTATCGTTGGTCTAAGGGTATTCTTACAATTAAAAGGTGAAGGTATACTTTCCGGCGTAGTGACTCTGTTAAAATTGTTTTGTGTCCTTCGGAATAGGGGTCTACTTCTAAAGGAAAGAATTTGCTCCCCGTGGAAGCAAATTCTTTCCTTTCACAGTAGACCCCTCTTCAGAAGGGATATACTGTCCAAAAGTAAAATGGTAGTCATTTGTAAAATGACGTGAAGTCCACCAAGTGTGTTAAATCTCCTTACGAGTAAACGTTTCTTGTAAATTGATAGGTGCCAGTTTTGAAACAAATTAGTAAAGTAACCATTAGCCATAAATCAACAATACCATTAAGGATGTTCAGTACTAATGTCCCGGATGCTAAGAAAAACGAACCCGGATTCTTGAATAAGGATCCACAAAATGCAGTCGAGCAGTGGCAGATAAAACAATACATCATTGTTACTCTTAATATTGAGACACCTGAAATTACCATATTTATCCTAAAGTTTGAACAGGTCTATTTTACTAACTGTTGATGTGTCCAAAACAACTGTACAAGTGGTAGAACAATGAAGAATATGATGAGACACAGCGTTCTGTAGTGTCAAATGTGGGTTTTAACTATTTGGCTCAGTCTTGTCTGTCCCAATATTTAGGATAAAATTGGTACGTCATAAATGTAAGTAGGATCATTCGAATCCTAAGGTGGAAAATATACCTTTTGACATACGCGCCTAATGGAGACTCAATTCAGCCTTGGATACACAGTCTGTTCGTAATCTGCTCCGCCCTTCTAAAGAAGCCCTGTACCACTGGTTACTGAGAGAGCGCCAAGTGAAGACTATGATCAGACTGTGCGGGTGCACAGGCAGATGAGTGTCTCCGCTAGGTGCACGTCATAAATTAAACTTTCTCATGTTGCAAGGCATTTGTTCATCGCTGCAAATATTTTAAGGGCAATTGATACACTTTCAAGGGACGCAGCGCTGTCAGCATTGCTTTTTTATCCCTATGTGAAAATAGGTCAACTCTATAAGTCAATAATTCGCTTCCAGGGGGAATAGACGTCTATTCAGAAGAGGCTTAGCGTGTAGTCCTTTTGAGGCAATGACTAAAACGTTATTATGTATCCACTCCCCCTTAATCATCTAATTATTTGAACATTGCAACATTTATATATTGAGTAATTTTCTCATGATTCCACTTGACACGTATCCAACAACATCTTACGAGACTTTTCCTGGAAAAAAAAAAAACGAAAAAAAGTAAACATGCATGAATCCGGAAGAGATCAACACTATCCCAGCAGGCACACAACATCAAAATGACGTCGTATCAACGTCGATGCGACGTGATCACGTCGCATCGACGTTGATATGACGTCAATTTAAAGGTGTGTGCCCACTGGGATGCTGTTGGTCTATAATTCTATAGTATCCGGCGTATTTAACACGAAATGGAATATACTGCTCAGAGTGTGAGGTTCTAAGCCTCTGCCGTCCGCTGTGCTGGGTCTCTCCTGTCCGGAAGACATTTTTGGGTAGATTGTTTATAATCGAGTCATAGTATACAAACGCCAAAATTTCCTTAAGGTAGTTGTCCAGGTGATAATTATTGACCAATGTAATCAAACCGCGCGTATAATGGTTGTATTTGTAGCCGCGCTTTTTTTTTTTTTTTTTTTTTTTTTTTTTTGTCGCTGGTTTAAACAATATTTTATTGTTTCAATTACATGGAAATTAGTTTCACAACATTAATGTGTCAGGATCAGACGGTAAGCTTTTTTGTCGCTGTGACGTCATAGTGTTGTTGATAGAGGCTTATCTGTAAAATCTGGACTGGGATATTTGGGACATTGGCAAACAGTGTAGACCCAAATCAGACGCCACAGAACGCGGCGTCTGATCAGAGTCTGTAATGTTTGCACAAATAACAGCAAATTAAGGGTTAAATGAAACAGTCTTAAGCCCCAGTTCTGGACCACTTTCCCAGCCTACACTGAGATACAATCGACCCACCAGTACTGTCAGTGCTTTGATTAATAAGAGTCAGCTCTTTACCTTATCTGGCATGGTAGCTTAATTAGGATTTTGTATATAAGTTCAGTTTATAAAGGGCATTTCAAAGCCCAATTTGAGAATAGGCGGTATGAGGAAAAATGTGCTTTAAGATAAAAGATAGTGACAGCCCACTCCTATTTGAGCGCTCTTATTGTTTGGCAAGTAAATATTGTCGTTGATAAGGATTTTGAGGAACCTTCAACTTCGTTCAACATTTTCTTGTATACTGGAACAGCCAAGCCCCAGACCAAACTGCTTGCACAATACCAGAACATTTTCACTAGGTTCATGCCATGTAGGCTGATTAGGCCCTTCGTTATCAACTTACGGGTTAATGGCTGAATAAATTGAGGAAGAAAGAATGTCTTGTGGTTCAGTTTTTTTTTTGTTTAGTTTTTTTTTTGGTTTGTTTTTGTTTTTTTGTTGTTGTTGTTTTTTTTTTGTTTTTTTTGTGTGTGTGTTTTTTTTTTTTTTTTGTTGTTGTTGTTGTTGTTTTTTTGTTGTTGTTTTTTTTTGTTGTTTTTTGTTTCTTTTGTTTTGTGTGTGTGTGTGTGTGTGTGTGTGTGTGTGTGTGTGTGTGTGTGTGTGTGTGTGTGTGTGTGTGTGTTCTGTTTTGTTTTTTGGGTTTTTTTTTCTGGTTTCGTTTTTTTTTTTTTTGTTTGTTTGTTTGTTTTTTTTCAATTGACACATGATGGCCGTCTTCGCACTGTGCCAGTAGCTCACGAGAGCTGACTGACCGTACGCGTAGTTTGCCCTAAACATTCAGATACATAATCTTCTTACTATACTTGTCCTAAAATTTGAACAAGTTCAATTTACTACCCATTTATGTGTCTTAAACTGCTACGTAGATGAAAAACAAACATTGTATAACCTTATCAGACTCGGCCTGATCTGGGTTTGGCTTGTTTGCTCAGAACTTTTAGTCTGAATACTTAGGGTAAAATCGGTACTAATGTACAATTTGACCAGAGATTGTTCTCGTATACAAGATAGCTTGTTTCTATAAATAGCAGGTCTTAATTTTTAAAGCGAAACAAAAGCTTTATCATTGGTTAACCAAGTACTTAATACCAGGAAGCAAAATAACAGTTCTTGTCAAGGTCATGCGATAAATAAAGTGCGTACTTTATTACAAGTACGTGTATCAAATATAGGGTCGATTTCCTTCCTCTACTTGTAGGACTATTGCCGACAAGAGTGTGAAAGAGGTTACTTCACTTTTTAGGTAAGAGTTGTAAGCCAGCATCTCCGAGATGTGCAAGCCTCTGAATGTCACGTGTTTTGTCGCAACAATCATTATGAACAGAGAGACCTCACATACGACATAGAAAGATACTGACAAAACTACCTAGCTAGCATTCTACATAAATCTATAGCGGGCCGTTATCGGCCCGTCAGCTACCCTGACGGGCCGATAACGGCCCGCTATAGATTTATGTAGAATGCTTACTGGGTTTAGCATCACGCGTTAAAAGGGAGTGGATCGAACGGTGAAATCCAAACCAGCTGCGCATCCGAGATATATCGTGTTGCATTATGAATATGTAGCATTGTATTTAACATCTCAAACAGAAGATGCTTACATCTTGTGGGTACCGCTCACGCCTTTTATCTATTATGTTGCCGTTTTCGAAGAACGAGTTTTGCATAATGACTTTCGGTAGATTTTGTCTTCGGCTGACTGCATGATTTGGACACGACGGTTGTAAAACTCCAATGTTTATCACAAACGAGGCCGTTCATTTCTGCTTAAAATACTATACAGGGACAATAGCTGCTGTAAAATGAAGCAAAGTCTGGAAAGCTGTGCCAAAATACTTCTCTTGAGATGTTACTCATTTTTTGAACACAAGGGAATGTTTCGGTCAAAAGAACTAAAAAAAAAAAAAAAAAAAACATGTAAAATTTGCAAAAAAAGTTGTAAAATAAAAGTTGAGAAATTCAGCTTATTTTTATACATGTACATAAAACACTAAGTATACTATAAAGTAAAATTCAGCCTCTGAAGTGAATTAGTTTTGACCATCTCAAAAGCTGCAAAATATCCTTTCTTACGCAAACAATTTGACAGTCAGATGAGAGTTTGAAATGGCTAGTAACCATTATCAATATGTGCTATTGACAACTAGCAGACTAAGACTCCTATGTAAAATCGAGATACAAACAGATGAAAATGCAAGACATAAACTTTGCACAGACTAAGATCAGTTTAGGCAGCAATACAGTCTTATCAGAGTCCGGTCGTTATATGAACAGTAAAAATGTAGATCTAAAATATAAGTTTAGATACCCGGGAAATGCTACAATCACGAAGCACAGCGGACTTCCCGAGTCACCATACTACCATATACAATCGGCTCTCGTTAGCTCGAAGCCCAAGGTACTCTCTTAAATACTTCGAGATATCCGAACCTCGACATATCAGATCTGCAAAATTGAGGAAAAAATAAACCGAAGAGCTACATTTCACAAATAAATATGTAATTTTACTCATGAAGTTAGAGATATATTAAAAATATTTTGGAAAAGAGTAGAAATTTCTCACTAGGAGCAATTTCTCCTACTTTTCCACAGTATTTTGTCACCCGTTGTTAGATTTCAATGTTACCACTGGGACCAGATTTTCAGTTCGAGATAAGTCGTTATTCGAGATAAACAGAGTCGAGATAACGAGAGTCGACTGTATAAAACCATATTAACTAATCAGGTACTTTAGTACACATCGTTATATTCTACGGCGGGTAACAATTCTGTAACAATTCTATTAGTGGACATCGAATGTCCTGATCAGACTGCGCGGATGCGTAGGCTGGTCTGGGCCTTCGCTGCCCACATATGATTCAACACATCTTATACTAGTGCGCCTCACATACAAGGTGAATTTCGCTTGTCATGGTCCTGTTGTTAAAATACAGAAATAGGTTACCCAGTTGTTGATCATTAACCCTTGTCCTGCTGAACCCGGATATACCCTGCCTTTGCAAACAGTGTAGCTCCAGATCAGTTGGCTTCGAAGAAGCCAACTGATCTGGATCTGCACTGTTTGCCATAAGTATGTGAATTTATATCAACAATCTGGATCAAGCAATCTGATTGGCTGAAAATTAGAAGTGAGTGTGGCTTCTTAATTTATTCAGCAGGACAAGGGTTAACACTATTCCTTTATGGCTTTTCATAAAAGCTGTATTACAATGCAGTTGTTTTGTTTCATTTATTATTTGTTTCCTTTTGTTTCATTTATAATTAGAATATTTCATAAGCTAAAAGAATAGATTTCAAAAGCACTTTTAACATACAATGAAATCGATTTCTCATTGTTCTATTTATGATTTATTGTTTGGATATTTGCAAGGCTACTCAAAAAGCAGCTTTTATTCAACGATTATCCAATGGGATCATTGCTGGGAACCAATTTCTTTGTTAATATCGGGCTGCATATCCGTATTGTGGCT